>LUCH01005230.1:10469-45260 GCA_013368495.1 Paragonimus heterotremus | reverse complement strand
GTGTGAGTGAAACCGCAAGTGGTGCAGCGCAAGCCATTTTGGGTGATAGTTTAAAGCGCAGGCGTCCTTTGGCTTCGGTCACTGTGACAGGCTAATCCGTCTCGGATGCCGCTAACCACATATCATCTTGTACACCAGTAAACAATAAAAGTGAGTCACCGAAAATGGAGACCATTTGCTAATGAGTATAGCTATAAAGTACAATATGCTTTTCATACGCAAAAAATGTCAAGAGCACGTCTCAAAGTAGTCAGTAGGTTTGTCACGAAGAATAACAAGTACGTTGAAGTTTAGACAGATGTTGGGAGGCATCAAGTCTCGTCTGAGTAAATATCACCGGATGCAAGTTTTAACAGCTGCTTTGGGATGTGGTTGTTTTCCAATTTTCTTCTAGGAGAGCACATTTTAGGCCGACCAATGTCTTTTTGAGTGCCCTGGTGTATGCCAGTCGAAGAATAAGTTTCAAGATCATCGATAGGCAACGACAATCAATGTATTCAAAATATCACTCTTCAGGCATTTCATTACAAATATTTACAAGTTCCTAATTAAATCAGCTGTAAACGAAACCGAAACGATTTTGAAAAATAGCCAACGATTGCACTTGGTTATGTTTGACCTATCAAGCTACTTTAAATCCAGTTCAGGGAAAAATTCAAACAGAGTCCACCGGATGTTCGAGGGAAGAATCAGCTGGGTTTGAAACACGGTTCAGCAGCGTATGCTCAGTTTTACCTCTATAAATTACTTCTCCGTTCTTGAGTGATTGGAAGTAAAAGTGGTTTGATGAACAGTCTGTTTCCGTTTATTTATCATCGGGCCAATTACATGGTGTTCTATATCATCACGGTTTTCAAGCGATCAAAATCAAGGGCATTTCGTCACATTATGTTGGACGGTTCTGAATTTGTGATTAATCAGATGACTAAACTGATTCCTTGCGGATGACAGATGAGTGGTAAATGGCCATGGTAACCGTAGAGCCTGAACAAATTTCTTCTGAGCGCACGACTGTGGATTGCATAGCCAAATTCCAAACCCTTCTGTGGTGGCCAGAATACCCCTTCAGAATGACGACTGATCAAGCGGTAAAAGAACTAGAAAACCACTTCCGGCAAGACGATGTTCTGAGTCAACCAGATGTGCCGGCATTGCATACTAAATAGACCCCATCTCAGCCTCTGTCGACCATGTGGAGGTGGTTTTCATGTGTCTTTTGAGAAAGCCACCCGGTTTTATGATCGACATAGTCTGTTCTACAAGAATAAGTGAAAAAATAAACACAAAATGAGGTCACACATTTAGGCGGCTTACTTTTGAGTTGTTGGCAAACTACTGTGTTGGAAAGGAAGGAGATTCGCAGCTTCGTCGTATTGTAGGCCTTTTCAATTGCATTACCTATCCTACGAATCAATAATTCAGCCATCGCTTCGCCTTTATAGTCCAGCTTCATATAAACCATTTGTTCTTTGCAGACTAGAGCTTAAACTTTAGTGTTGTCAGTTCCATGTGTATATCAACAAAGTTTTGGGGATAGACATTTTCTGCAAATTTCCGCCGTAGAAATGTTACATCCGCTTCAAAGATGTTGTCTTTACTTTCTTTCACATCTCTGTATGTCAAACTATGAGTAAGGGTTTTTTTCTGCTTGAGAAGTATGTCACTGAAGAAATGAGTGTATTGGCCGTTCCAGGTTCCCATCCTGTGAACGTTCGTCTGAAATAAACCGTCTGCACGACGATTCACTGCCGCGTTCGCCAAAGACATTCGTCCATCCTTCTTGGACTTCGGTATGAAGGTGAGACTAGATTGAGCCGTGTTTTCTCTAACAATTATCTTATCTAGATCCACGGAAAGGCATTACAATTTTGCCCAAAAGTGGTAGATATTTTCATGGCGACATCAGAAGGAACTACGTTTCGTGAGATTATTGAACATAACACATTCTATACGAGGTACATGGAGGATATTATCTGTGTAGTTGGAGGTAAAGTTCAGAACCGTCCGCCATAAGTATATGAAGAATCGCCCTTGATTTTGCTTGCTTCGTAACCACGATACTACAAAATGTTATGAATGACCGAAAACGGACTGTTCGCCGAAACACAGGGGCTATTCGAAATTTTGACTGACCCTTCAGCGTATTGTTTTTCGCTGTCTCAGCGTACTAATATTACTCACCTGTCGTGAATACTTCATTTATTCGGTTCACTGATATTTGTTAGTACAGCATAAATAAGAAAGCCTGACTTGGAAAACTTTCGTTTAAGGTTAACAGACAGTTGTTGTGTCGCTGATGAAACAGTGTCCCTAGAAAGAATCGCCTGTATTGAACAACCGCTTCTGCCAGGTCCTGAGGCGCTCTCATAAGAATCTGGCGCTGCAGGGACAACCCGGTTTACTTTGGTCTTCTCCAGATGGACCAAAGTGTTTAATACTACTGTTTTTTTGATCATTTAGGCTTAATCATTACGCGACAGCTGATCTGTGAATTATGCAGACAAATCGAGTTATCCTGCACCGTTGATATCATTATATCATCCTTCTCCATCACGGTTAGACATATAGATTGGGCTGTATCGATTGTATATATGGCTGTAATACTGCAACATGAGTGCAGCATTGGTTAACACATTCGATCCACAGATGCCAGTATCGGAGCTGGATTCTCCAGGTCCAGGTAAATGTACGTGTTATTTATGTGTTTTGGTATTTGAAAACCTTACCCTGGTACTTCCCCCTAGATTTCCGTAGTTGTCAGTCATTTTTGAACGCTCGTGCAGTGATCAGTTATGGACGATAACCAACTTACAACATTCAAGAATCCCATACTGTTCGACAATATAAATCCTCATGTGCAAATGAATGTCCATTCTTTAATGGTAGTCTGCCTTGAACTGTTATGTTTTTGATATATGTGGCTTTGTTTTTATCTTCCTTCTGGTTGGAGATGTCAGACCGCAAGTTACTGAAATGCTATGACCCAGAATGAAGTCACAACTCAATGGTTAATTGTGATGGACAAGTTTGAGGTTCCGTTTGGCTAGTTGAGGTATTCAAGTACGACTGCTTTGTCATCAGCTTGGAATACATCCAGAGTATTTCTATTAAATGTACCATTCTCCAAATGCTAATCATGTATCGTTCTATTCAGACAAATAGGTTGTATAATGAAAAAATTGGAACTTCAAGACCTTGGGCTTGACGACAATTAGCTATTCATTGAAAAGCAAACCTTCTGGTGTCCATTACCTCATTTCTTCTCTTATCTTCACAGTAAAATTGGTAAGCAATGACAACATCACAATAGTGAGTGAAATAGAATGAAGTAAGCAGAATTGGAGGAAAATCAGTTACTTTCTTACCATCGTAAAACTATCATAATTAAGAATTGTATGAACTTCCACTTCACTCATCAAACTAAGATATATGTTAATGTGTTACACTAACCCCGTTACTCAAGGGGGCGTAAATTTTTACAGTATAATCTCGCGGTAGGTAAATAGTACATTGCCACTACAGATCTGTAATGTGTGAAGGTAATTTATCCCATGTTTGTCAAAGTCAGCCAGTGTTCTGAAACAGTCGTTCCCGGATGCGATTACCACAACGGGGATCTGTTTTTGTTTGATACGGACTGATTTTCTTATATTGGGATACCGGCGATGACACTTTCAACTGGTACTTATCTTGCCTACTCACTATGCGGCTGTGAAACATAAGCTGATTGGTAATGTAAGGGTTTAAATATCTTGTGATATATCGCCAAGTCTGGATTGCCTAAAACTAAGCATACAATAAGTGACACTTCACATGCGTCGGACGGAAGTTTAACGTAACAAATCACTGATTCGTGTATACCAAAGCAGGATGCAACCTTGATAAAACTTAAGTGCTGTTCTTTAAAAATTTTTGGCAGCCTAAACATTTCCTACTGTTCCTGTTAATCAAATGGGGGTTCACATATAAACCACAGCCCTACGGCAAGGAGGATAACTCTGACGATCAGGCAATCCGTGATTTCCACACCACCTGCCCAGGAATACGCTATGGAGAACTTTTACTCTTAGGGTATGCGAATTCCATCATTTCTTCCAAAGCACTTAGTTACCATTAAAAATACGAGAAAACATTCAGTCCACAGAAGGTCGCGAATGTTCAAGTACACTGACAATTTTGTACGACTATTTACGAGCAGCAGGAGATTTTGTTTTTTCATCACAGATTAAACATAATCCATAATTTATCGCAGCCGCGGCATTCCCGTATGATGATCCAGTCGTGCCTAATGTGAGATCAATATCACAGTGGTCAACATGGTTGCCTCATGAAAGCATGGTCACAGTTCTAGTCCCCGCCGTGCCAAGGACATTCACCACAGACGAGCTCTAACAAAAGCGAAACTCCAGTCTAGTGCCCTTTTCGAAACGAGCCGACTGGATTGTCTTTGGGAAGGTGACAGCTGCGGTCAATCTTGTGAGTTGTAAGAGAACTAAACAATCAGGTTTAACCACCGAAAATTTTGATAACTGTTCCACAAAACTTTAGTTAATTTAAAGCCCTTCACATGGCCTTGCGAATAAAACCCAGATTCGATAAGCTGAACGATTTCCGTTCATCACTGCCTGGAGGAGTTAACAGGGAGTTTCAATCGAGGAGAAGATGTGTGAGTAATAGCGTTGTACAAACGCTAGTGCGGCTAGCGAATTCCTCAGAAAATGCAAGTAATGGCCACCGCGACCAGTGAGCAAGCCAATGTGATAAAAAGACGGCATTCTGATTGTTTTCAGCTCAGGACACAGTCTAGCAATTATGTTGGTTGAAATTCCGAAATTAGACTTAACTGTTTTTCGCCCATGGAACAAGTTGGTAGCACGAGCAACTAAACGCACTTAGTGAAAACTTGAACATACTGGAGGTGAGGACATGTCCTCACTGGAGACTTTACTTTGTATTTGTTTATCTCCGGCTAAGCCATATGCACAATAAAATCGGGAAGTAACGGGAGCTATCTTATCACCAGGATGTGCACTCATTTTTCTAAATGCCCGATATGACAGTGTACCACCAGTGTCTCCAACTGTTGAGAATCGGTTTGTCTATGATACCTGTAACCGTACTTGCCAAAATACGCATAACTGTGGGGGACATTACTTATATTAAACCGAAGGAGGGCTTAGGATACAATTAAGACCCAGTTCGAAATATGACTTGGGAATTTTTGAAAATAATAATGCCTACGAAGTATACAAGTATTCGAAGTCACTGGACACTTATATACTACTGCACGAGTTTCCAACCTAGTTTGCGCGTTCAAAATATTTTGACTCACGATTCTTGCAATTTGGAAGATAAACGAAAGTTTAAGAAAGATAAAACGACAGAAAATAACGTAATGCTGGAAAAGCAAATAGCGAGACAACTTCGGATGCTGCCATATATCTGAAAATCAGTACAGGCACATGAAGCCGATCGACACGAGAACACCAAGAATGAGAGGTGCAGCAAAAACACACAAGGATGGAGTATCCCTGCAGCCAATTCTGTGTATGAACAATTCAGCATATCACAAAGTTGCTTGGTGGGTGGTTGAAGTGTTTTGAAACCCATTCGTAAAGTATTATCTCCCCATTGTCTGAAGAATTCTCCTGAACTGGCAGAGACATTAAAACGCGTATCGGTGGGTTCACAAGCTACGTATTTGATTGACTTTGATTCCTTTTCTACAAACGCTCATCTTAGAGAGACAGCTGAGTTTTTATATGATTTTGTTTCCAGCCAAGATTGTGTACAAACGACTTTGAAGGGCCTTCTGATAGACAAATAGACGGAGTGGCTACGGGTAGTTCTTTTCGAGAAATATTACATGCTGGTGATGAGGTTTTAATCGTCAAGAGGTTTTCGCTTCGTTTACTTTTAGCATAAATAGGTTACCACACCTTACTTAGCAATTTCAAGTAGGTCGCTAAAGAAACGTATGACCTTAAGTTAATGGTTAATATATAACTCCAAAGTACACTAGCCCAGTAATTCACGATGTACGACCACTTTATTCATGTTATTCAAATAATTTCAAACCACCGGTATTTAAAAGTGATTTCGATGTGGTTTGATCGTAATCGGCCATGTTATCTACCCAGGAAAAACTTTTCGAACGTATTTTTGCTCATGATCATAAACGAAGTGCATAGAACCGGAAGTGATATAATTACGTGCATTACTACGTGGTGTAAATCTGTTTGATAGAATGTCAATCCTTTGCAGGATGAAACATATTAAGCAGTCACAAACCTGAATACTATTCACTACACGGAATTTATGTGACGGAAGTATGCAATTTACCCCGTCGAAAGCAAATTACCAACTAACGGAATTATTCTAGACTCACATAGCGCACTAAAACCTGGACATAAATGGTTTGCCAGTTATCAGACGGATGCATGGCCTGTTAGTAATTAACTTCTCATACTCAGTGGAAAACGAACTTTGTATTTACAAAACATAACTAAACAGATTCGAGCGAAGTCGGAGCGATGGACATGAAAATCGGCAAATGGCTGGATCACTGTCTTTTCGCAAATGGGTCACTATTGGTTTACGGCACACCATCAGGTTTTCTCAATAGGTTCATTTGTTACCGTGACTAACTAATCTCCAGCTGTAGGGTAGAACCGGAGAGATTGCAGGGTTTTCTAAGTTAGTAACAGTGATCAAACCATTCAAAGGAGAAATTCACATTGACAGCCTGACGTAAAGGAAAAAACGCCCCAAAAATGTATTCCGTTAAGTGGCCGGGGTAACCAAGTCTACCAGAAACAGTGGTAGACATTAAAGTGAAGGTTTGTGCACACGCGTGTGTTCTAAAAGAGCTGCAAAACAACGTTCATCATCCTTTCTTCAGAAAAGCTCGTTAAGACCACAGTCCTCAAATTGTTCAGTTTTTGCCTTTGGTTCCATCGCCCCTTGTTTTTATGTGACATGCGGAGTATCAGTGCACTACGGAAGTTGGACCCTGTATCACAGTAAACTCAGGGTGAAGTTGGTAACATGGTCAATTAACACGTCAAAGCAGTTGGATTTACGCGTAGGTGTTTATAAAAGAATGTATTTTGGAGGTTGTGTAAGACTGTGAGAATCAAGTAGTGGCTAACGTGCAATCAAATTGTCGTTAAAACTGAACTCCAAGCAATTCGTTCAAAGTGCGTGGATTAGTGACTTGTCAGCCTTGTGTATAGAGAGGAAGTGAGCACCGTTAGTCATGGGAATTAAAGAGATGAACGTGTTTTTTGTTAAAGTGATGTTGTCGTAACAATTTACAAAATACTTAGCTGCAAGAAATCAGAGTAAAATTTGTTTTTTTTTTTCATACAAACGGTAGGCGAAGGTGCTTGTATCATGTTGGTTAAGAGATACATTCTTTCATTAGTCAGCAACTGACATTCACCGAGGACGAGACGTCGTACCAATCGCTGCATGATCTTTATCTGCCACAGGTAGAAACATTAACATGGCATCATTGTTTAGGGTTCCGCTGAACACCTACAATTCATAAGCTCTCAAGTATATCAAAGCGTTATTCGTCAGTCTATGGTAGCCGACTTTGTGCTCAGTATACTGTTTTTGTTCGCTGTAGTGAGCATCAATTTGAAGCAGGTCGGACGTTACTTTCAACTATTTCATTTGAGCTTTGTTGTTTTCCTAATATTTACGCGCCTACTACTGACTAGATTACGCGAAATAAGTTCATACTATACCTTGTATATTCTGACTAGTCTGTTCAAACTTGGATGTGTTAAGAAGCCGACCGCTGGACCCCGGCAGTTTGACGATTGGGGCAAACTGTTCAACACAGTGGACGGAATAAATCGTGCTAGGTTTCCGGCACTAAACAACACACACGCTGCAAAATGGATAACAAATGTGTGTGATCATGAAATAGAATGGGCATTACATAAATTGTAAACAAGAACCAGATAAAACTTTACCAGGTAGGATATTAAAGCCAGTGAGAAATGGTACTGAGAGTTGACAGCTTACTGAAATCTCAGCATGGCTTTACAGCCGACTTAGTAGGGCGCTTGTCAGGTTTGTTTACTCTGGTCTTCTCATGGGTGCGAGTCCTGTCGGAATCCAAGTTAGGTCTCTTCCAAATTGCTAAATACACCTAACTACTTATCAGTAATACAGTTGTTTATATCTGTGTTACGTGGTCGTCAGGGCCTTTCCACGAATTCAGTTTGACGACAATCTGTTTACAATGTTATTGACGGTCTTCATAGTGCATTTTGTAGGATGATTGAAGAAGATGGTTTGTTTACAGTACGAATTATATGGCGTACATTGCGACTGTTAGCGGTGGGAACAAAAAGTAGTAAGTAACTGACAATCTATCATTATCATCAATGTGTAATCTGTACTCGTGTTACCCGATTAGCTCAATACTTAGACTTCAAAGACAGTACCGTGAGCATTAAGGCTAAAAAAATCAAACTCCATAGTTAATGGTTTTATGTATATGAACTCATTTGCGGGTTATTTTCCTCGTTTTCTCAAAGTGCGAAGAATGGTACGAAGAACTAAGAACGCTTAACTAAATTGCAGTTAATCACTGTCTGGTACAGTATGCTAAGTGTGGCTGAATTTATGACAGAAAAAAAATATTTATAGTTTTGGTCTAAATTAGCAAGAAGTCCTCTAATCCCTTTCTTGTTTACTGTCACACAGTGAGTATCCATACTCGGTGAACATCGTCCACATATTCCGCTTCATCAAACCCATAGTTAGAAGCTGGAAGTAATAAATAGATTACTGGTTTAAAGAGTTCAGCACAACAACTACTTCATAAAAATCTCTAAGCCATACTGGATATTAAATGAAGCTGAGTTCATACACATTTCTTTAAGCGTGTTTTTGCCTACCTCTTTTGCTTTAGAAGTTATATCGAGGAAAAGCATAATGTATAATTATCTCGCCAGTCTTACAGAGAAAAGCTGGCTGGAAGGCATATCCGGAGGCTAAAGCCGGAAACATAAGTGAGTAATACTCAAGTTGTATTTTTTCAAAAATGAATCATGATACACACAGACATGAAATAAAGTCCAACTTCTTCATGTGCGTATAACGCCACATTGGCGACCTCTGGCTTGAAGTAAAAATTGCTTGGTTGTATTTTCTTATCCGAAAGATCGGATTACTTATCGATTTACCTTAAATGTAGGGGCACAACTGGAATTGTAGTCAAGCATGCAATCGACATTAAGGATTTGGAACGCTGTACTTAATCGAGTGTACTGACCCTTAGCTGAATAGCGGCAATTAAGAGTTGATCACAGTCTCAAGCTATTGTCAAGTAGTTCTTTCTAAGTCATAAATAAATAAAATCCTTTTTATCACTACGTTTCTTTTTTTCCCTTTGTTGCTTTCCTTTTGCTAGTAATCCGTCGAAAACATTTCCATGTGTCCATCGTCTAGTAATATCCATCTAAGTCAGTTGCCAGCTTATTAAATAACAAACACTTGCAGTAACTTGTATTCAACCAGAGATTCATAAGATATTGTGTCAATCGAAAGGAATATCAAACTCTTTAGAGTTGCTTCAGTTCCACCAAGGCTTCAGACTTATTCACAACCCTTTAAGAATGAAGATGTTGTACTGACCTATTCGCAGGGGAATGAATACTATCTGTGCAATTATATTTTTCCAATCACGAAGTTATAGTGGTTAATTCAATGAAACAGGGGACGAGGCACCGTATTCTATTTGCAACTTTGTAGGATTGCGTTGTGCCCATTAAGTTTACGTCATATCGGAGTCTTTGAACATAGTAAACTATAATCTCGATAGGTGCTTCATACCACATTGTAATGTCTATCTGATCTCGCTCTAACTCATTTATCATAGGCTTACTCTTGTTATCACTTCATCACTCGAGAGAAAGAGGATTCACCGTTTAGAAATGTTGTTAACAAGACAGAGTTAGAACTGATCTGTCGTCCAATTGGTCTATGCTTGTAATTGTTTGAAATGTAGATGGGTTGTATGTTTTTATGTTTTGAGATTGACCCGAAAGGCTACTGATGTCGACCAAGGGTGTACCTTGAGTCACAGGTCAGGCAAAACAAGTCAATTAATCGAGGTTCTTATCATAAATTCAGGTGGAAGAACCCTCTGTTTAAGCTTCAGTGGCACCGTTTAAACTAAATTGAGAAAAACCAACAGTTACTATTATGTTTGAGTCTACCAAATTCCTTTGAGTATGAAAATCTCTTAAATAAACATACAGTTTACAGCACTGAACTTCTTTCATGTTTGGCTTCTTTATGAATAGATTTGTCTGATATTACTACACTGAAATTTAAAAGTTTGCAATGCATCTGCCATTTTTAAACGGTTCCGTATGCCCATGTTAACTCGGTGCTTTCCTTCGTGCTTCCTGACATTACTGGACCATTTGATTAAGTTGAGCAGCCAGCTGTCGTCTAAGAACTCCTAAACATTAAGATTCTTTGACGCAGTTCAGCAGAGGTGCCTGGTAACATTAATTTCGAAGTATCGACTTTCGGCCGATGCCTACAAACCCCCCAGATCAACACCACCTTAACTCACGACAAAACTGGCAAAAACACCACAAACAGTTAATACCTAACAACACGCCTTTCTTCTGTGATACAGATTTGACAAGGGGCAGTATGTCGTCTTGACATTTTTTCTCCCACTCTCAAACTATATGCTGGTTCGTGCTCTAGGAGGTTCTTCTTTTCGTTTACAAAACAACTGCACACTGGCGTTCTCATCACATGCTTAATTCGAGCCTCCGGACGGGTGTCCACTTGTTTATCATGTGATAAGCGTCGTACCCAATGTTGCGCTTGGTGGTATTTGACGAGGAGACCATACTGAGCAAGTGTAACTATAAGTTAGAAAACGCATTCAGTGTACAGTAACATAAATGATGAGAGTGTTTACTAATGCATGCAGAACTCTCCAGTGTCCGCCTAATTCCTGCTTGCTATAATAGAAACCCACATCACGTTTGAGTAGGACAATGATGTTGCCTCAGGTCGTGCTTTCGTTCACCGTAAGGCAGCAACAGTCACAAACCTACCGCTGCGCTACAAACTGTTCTGTCATCCTTCAATCTAGTCATAATGCTCAGGTGCTATTCATCAGTATAACTCACGATTAAACCCATTCCATGATGCCCAACAAACAATTATATTGGCTAGATAAATTTTATTGTCGTAATTAGAGAATATCCTGTTGATGAACTTCCATAAAAGTGAAACATAAATCACGCTGGCTGTGAAGTCAATGTAAATGCACAAACTGCGAGCACTTATGAGGAATGGTATGTTCATACTAACTAAACGTCTCTTACTGCCAGTCAGTTATTAAAGATGTGATAGCTTCATGGCGGAATCTTTGCTACCTAAAGCGCGCAGCGCAAATTATGAGTTGACTTAACTGAATGTTTTTTTAATGAGATCCAGTTATTCCAAACGGATTACAACCTGTGACAAACAATTACAAAACCCATTTCATACACTTTTCTTTTTGGTTGTTTAATGAGAATATAACCAGTACGTTTTCTTAATGGGATTTTTATCATTGCGGATGTTGAAATATCTGTCTGACTGAATATTTATGCGCCGGTGTGACATATATGTAGCAGGCAGGTAAATAGCATTAAAGCTTGGAGAAGTATTCCGGGCGCCATCCAACTTTCATATCATATGTGCCAGTTAGGCCACGATCCGTATCATCTCGGTTCTGAATTGTATAGCGGATTCTATTATGTCTAAAACCTAGAAAGCACAGAAGTGTTGAATTATTACTGATCGCTAGATTATAGATATTTCTGTGAACATACCAAGTCTCTTCACTATATTCTCAAAACGATAGTTGATGTAACGTTAGAAATTATTCTGTAACACAAAATACATTTGCGTGTTTCTCAAAATCGAGTTCGAACTTATGCTAACAAACACCTAAATGAAACTTCATTCTGCATTGATCCCAGCTTTCAAATCCGTAGGGGCTAATCGATTCAGTCCTTTCGAATAGTAGCTCATTTAACTCGAATTTCCTCTTTGCTGGAAATCACTGAAAGAGGCTGGCTAGAAAGTCCATTAGAATACGAAGGCTGCCAACAAATGTGAGTTATGTTCAACCTGAAATTAAACAATTCCCCAACCACTCGACAGCAATAATTAGTAATGCATAGCCCTGTCATGACCGTGAGTTGTATTCCGGCCCACATTCTTTCTGGGCAACCGTAGTTAACACTACACCATTGATATAGTAAACACGACTGAAGTATCTTATGTGAACGTCCAGGCACAGATGGTCATGAGAAGTTTTCAAAATGCTGGATCATACTGCCTAGAGATCAGTGTGGTTAAGTCATTAGATTAGTGGCCCTTCGTCGGTGTAGACCTAACGACTGTATATGACGGTATGAGTGTCCTCTTGACGGGACAATTATAGCCAAAACATTTTCGAGAACTAACCTACTAATCTCGTTATGTTGTGATGGACTATAAGGAAGGTGGTGCGAGTATTCCAACTCTCGACGGAATACCTCAGCGCACGGGGGAGATGCATTCAAAAACGCACAGCAAGCGGATTGGAGATGGCGTTGGTGTCCGGATGAGTCATCACTCGACTGGATCGGACCAATGGGCGAAACATGGTTGGCAAAATAAGATGGACGACCAAATAGTGAGTGCAATCACTCCAACACTCGGAAGAATATCTAGACACGGTCGTGGAGTATGATCAAAGCCCACAGTAGATAGATGGAGGACAACATGAACGACCGGAAAACCTCCGTATAGAAGTTGCCGACCACCGTTAAACCTGGCAGAAGTGCACACGACGTCCAACTCGCCAGTTACCACGCTACGTGCGCGCTCGCGTTTATGAGTCAGAATCCCAGTCCATAACACACACACCATGGTTTCCGCTCACACGTCGTGTGCACTTCTGCCCGGTTTATGGGTGATCGGTGCCTTCTGTCCGGAGGTTTTTCGACTACCAACTTTCGTTTGTTGGTCCGACTTCGTTGGGCGATGAATCGTCCACTCGCCTCTGTTATCATCCATCTATCCACAACGGGCTTCAGCCGTACTTCATGACCGTGTCGAGATACTACTCCGAGTGTTGGAGTAATTACGCTCACGATTTGGTCGTCCATCTTATTTTGCCTGCCATGTTTCGCCCGTTGGTCCGATCCAGTCGAGTGATGACTCATCCGGACACCAACGCCATCTCCGATCCGCTCGCAGTGAGTTTTTGAACGCATCTCCCCCGTGCGTTGAGGTATTCCGCCGAGAGTTGGAATACTCGCACCACCTGCCTGACAATCCACCAAATTTCCATGTTCACATTAATAACCGCGCTGACACGTCGTATTTGTGACCTCAGTGCGGTACAAATGTTTGACTTTTGTCCTACAATCAGAACGGTAAAGTGACCTAAATAAACATTCATGTTCGTTTATCGCGATAGTCTAGCCCGTCCAGCACAGCTAATCTCAATACAACACTCTCTCGTATCTCCTACTAACATGTTTGAGTTCTAGGATAATCGTTGTTTGCGGAAACTGTCAAAACAAAAGCCATCAGGTCGTCTTACAAACAACAGATCGCGGCCCGACCACGTCTTATGAACTTAGAGGTACAAGACCCCACAGAGATTTCTTTTCCAAAACTTGTACAATTTCTTCCAGCAAAGGAATAACAAGTCAAGTACTATTCTCACATCAAACTTTCTGTCCTTCTCACCCCGCAAGCTTCTACTGTTTCAGTTAGTGATTGACAACTAGCAAAATTAGCTCTACCGCGCTATCAGGATTTTGACAAGTGCAAACAACTTGTCATCTACTTTGTTCTTCACTTATACTTGATAAGCTGCTACTTACGTCTTTAATTATATGTATGTATTTTTCTTAGAGTTACTATCTTCCCTTTTGCCAAAAACAAAAATTGGTCTATTGGGGTAACTGACGCAGTTTGGCTTACAGCGGACTTGGAAAATGTTCACCGTTCCATGTGTCCAAAGGTCGATTAGACCTCTTTATGTTGGGTCCACAAGCAATACATAAGAACTTTTCAACTACGTGAGATGCTCAGCGATCATTCTGATTCGTCCTTCTCATGGACACTAGTAGTTGCATTGTTCACTATAATATGTGAAGCTGAACACAGGAGTAACTTCATGAAATGATTGCGTTAGGTACGTGCTTCAGTTATTTGGCAAACATTATGTATAAATGGCATCCCTAAAAAAAAGTCACACTTCCTCAACGTTGTCCTCAATTTTTCTTGAAAAAAACATAAAGAAACCGTTTTTAAATTGAAGTGGAAGGAGGAAAGTCAACTTCTTGCGCCAACATTTCCTCTGTACATACACTCCCCGAACTTGAACAAAACGTGCCACCAGGATCCTTTTGTATGCCATCCAGTAAAAACTGTGAAAACGCCCATACTGGTCAGTAGGTATTGGCTTCCTGCGGAACGGTTGCGCAATCGAGCCAATGATTTTTGCCTCAGCAAAATGTGTTAGAATCGTGCCTGATCTCAGTGTTTCTCATATATTGTCAGGTTGGTAAGTGAGTTTGCCAAGTTTAGTGTCACAGACAACTGGGTTGCCTGCTGTGTGTTCTCATCAATGACCACAGTGTCATATACGAATCTGTTGTATGGCGGAGTATGTTCACAGAACCGGCCTTCTTTTATCAAGTGGAATCTATAAAAACATCCACTACACCGGGATTCAACGGACTACTTTTGGTGCTTCCGTCCACCTGTTAATAACACTGGCCGTCCGTAAATTTTTAATGGTACTCTTCTATCGTTTCACATCGAAACGTAGTTAAAAGTTTTGTTCCGTAATATGATCAAAAAGCTCCATACTTTTGTTATCGAACAGACACTTATATATAAGGGTTATAGATCCACTGAGAATGTTTGTGTTATTTCTATCTACGTGATACATTGCAGCAGTTTTAGTGTATTCTTTAGGTTAACAAGTGAGATTTTGGGATGGTTTCGTTCGTTTTTTGTCGAAAGACTTTTACCTTACTGACTAACGTTTTCATATGTGTTCACATCGCTACAAGACAAATCAATTTGGTATATTAAGTCAAATATTGATGCTTGAAGTAAATAATTATCAGTTACTCCTTTTAAACTATAAAATACCAAAAATATTTTGCAAGCAGTATAGCAAATCAAGCTAATGTGACAACATTCGTGAAAGTCTTAAAGTCAACACTTTAGAGAATCGTCAGCCACAACTCTTGCCTACATTCGTATGTAGTTAGGACGAATCTACGTCATAACAAGAAGGCTATCCACTGAGGATTATACTGGAACAGAACAGTGGCCTTCATATACACTTGATATGAATATAATTCTCCTAGATGCCTCTGAAAGTCACTCCGGAAATGCATTCAAGAGCATTTGTTACCACTCTGACTTCAGGCAGATTCGTCGTTTCCTTACACTCTTCTAGAAGATGTGCTTAAAGAATTTTTTGAGAACTTCACGCTACATACTAATAATCGTCTCCGTATGATCATCTATCAACATAGGATCGATGCGATCTTTTATAACACTAAAAATGGTCAAATGGATGTCATTATTCTACTGGTATGTGATGTATACAATAGTATTTTAAAGATGGTGTATAAAACAGAATCTCCTTTACTGGGTGTAACAATTTCGTTTTCAATCTGACCTTAATCTTTTAAGACTGATGTTAATTATATAAAAAGTACTCAGCCAACCCTTCGGTAGTGAAGGAATGTATATACTTAGAAAGCCCTAGTTAATATTTAAAACAAGAATTAAATTCGCCTGATTCCATATCTTTCCAATCCCAATTAATGTGATTCAGCATACTTTCAGGTTGCGATAACATTGACTCATTTTACGAAACTGTTAGATAGACTGAAGAATAATAAAGATGACACCAGAAAACATTGGCGTAGCGAACACGCTCGTTTTCGGTTATTTACCTTCAGGTTATTTACATAACGTTTATATGAAACATCATTGTCAGTGTGAAACGAACAAACACAAGTAATTAGTTCAAGTGAGGTCAGACACGTCATAGGCACAGATGGAGGCAACGTTTTGGCACGACTACATCACAATTATGATGCCACTGAAAGCACGACCGATCAAATCGGTAAGTGACTAAAGGTCTAGATGACAGCGAATAGAAATCCTATTACTCAACCAGTTGTCCGGGGCAATGAATAGAATAGTGAAGCATACTAAAGTGTATCTTTAGTGGATATTTCTACTCTTAAAGGCACACACAAGAGGGTTTGGTTGAAAGATAAACTTCAGCACGTAGACCCTACTGACCATAACACTGCGTGCATGCACTGGATGTGTTGCAAAAGTTGGGCACGTCTAGCTTCCGTTATAAACTAAGTAGATTAGAATAATGTGCATTGTTGACATGTTCTCACATGGCAGCTGTCTGCGATAGTATGACTGATACAAAATATGAGGCGTTACCATGAAGATAAGTAACGCTACAGTCTGGAAGTGTAGAACGGTTTTAAATCAAGAGATCAGTGTGACCAAATCACTGGCGCATACCGCAAATAACCAGAGCTTGGAAAACGGGTATCAGACAGAAGGGAAATAACAGGTGATTAAGGCTGACTCACGAATAATCTTCAATCATTGCCTAGCGGTAAAGCTGGCAGAATCCATAGCTCGACATAATCCACAAAACCGTGCTTGTACAGACACACAGTAATTGACCTTCAATCCTTGTTTGTTCTCTCTTGTCTTACCGCACTGTTCAGGACAGCCAATTGGCCGATAATGGCCACAACAGCAGTCGATGCATTGTTTATACGCCCTTGGGGTCACACATTTTAGCACATGCCTATTGGTTAAAGAACAAGGCGGGTTTGTTTCGGTTTTAAACAGTCGAACTTAGTTTAACCCGGTTTGCAGTTTCCATTTTACGTTTCGTTCCAGAATGTCACATGAATAGACGCAAACCAGGTCAGCTGATGGCGACAAATGTTTGGTCAGTGCGTCACAATAATTATTGATTGGAATCGAATGGTGAAAGATGAACAAGAATTTAATGGAAAACTTTTTGGTTAACTTTACAAATAACAAATATTTCGGAGCTCTTCGTGGTTTCCGATGCCAACTCTCCGACCTACACTGTACGACCAGATATGTCTGGTTTCTCGACACGTAAGACCAATTCATCCCTCACTCGGTCCATCCCAAATAATACATTATGAGTGGCCAATTTAGTGGACAGAAACCTCGAAAGGCATCTTGATGACTGTAGGCAAAAATTTCAGTTCCGTTCTTTCTGTATGTTGAGTAATGAAAACAAAAATAAAATTGATTACTTACTTGGGTTTGGACGTCAGTTCTGTTTTGAGGTCTCATTAACAAGAACATTGAAAAACGAACTGTTTAATCTACCTGATAAAAAATTGAAGAATATATTAGTCACTCTTCACTGCTTTTCATACGAGCTTGGTTGATGTCCAGTGACCGTGTGTGGGTTAGGAGGCATGTATCCAACTCGCAGTCAAGGGATTAGTGGAGCCTGATCGAGATATTCCCATGGCCTACTTATTAGCCAAATTGTCAAAATATTGATCGGTATGGTGTTTGTCAAGAGCTGTTATCTGACTACCTCTGGTTACCTGACTGGAGGATAGGTGGTCACTGGAAATGTCCTCAACCACGGTCGCGGTATAATTTTGATGACTTCTATTCTGATGGCAACTAGGCGCTGACTCGTTATTGATCGATACCACGTAATATTGCGGATACATTTCCAGCGGAAAAAATTTCCTCAAGGCTTACACCACCCTTGGCCTAAAGTGATGCACATGTCAGGAATGGTGACTTTTGATTTGATAAATTACATAACTGCGAACATTTTCAAATTTTCAGTGTGCCTGTACCATCCAGCTGAGAAGTGATATAAGCGACACGTTAATCAGGTCTCCCTCTTCTTACAACCAAGTGGAGTTTTGCTACATATTTTACTCACTTTTCAATAACTTGATGTTAGTAGTATTAAGCACACAGATACGGTAACTCTCGGAGTACCCCCAGTCCAAGCCTTCTCTTCAGTACGCATGATTGCGGACATGTGTGAAATATCAACAGCTTGGTTAAGTATCCGCTTAACCAGCTGTCTCACCACAGGGAACTCCTGAAATGTTTTTTGGTTCCGGAGGACCCTCTCACCAACAAACCTGTTTACATGTAAGGTGTGAAGCGACTTGGAAAAAGCCATCGTTCTTCACTTTAATTGACTCAGGTTTCTTTGTTCAGTCCTTTCAAGTTCTGTACAATCATTTGTTGGAGCACTCCAACTTATGAAGTACAATTTTTCTGTTTACTTTCTCAGACGAATCGTCACCAGCCTCTGCAATCCACAAACAGTTTGGCTTCACAGAAATTTAATATCAGCAATTTTGTGTGCCGTCTCGCAATTTTGTAATTTCAGCCACAACGCAAGTCGCTAACGAAGTTGTACTGCAAGGTTTTCCAGTGTTCTCGCTTTCCGCTACCATTCATAAAGAAACAGTAAAATTATTCGTTTCGAGTAGGATACAGACATTGCGACATTTGCTACGCCCTGAACGTGACGAAACAATAAAACAGCGGCTGACTAATTGCGAGGAAGTTTGACGGCGCTGCTCTGTTTTTGCCATTGATGATACCTTCAAAACTTTCTGGATAGTGCTGTTTTAAGAATCCGATCGGCTTTTGGAAGGACTAGCACATTGCCGATTTTTCTCCATTTATCATAAAACCATTCGGGTGTGCGAACCCGTACCCATGTCGACAGTGCTGGAAAGAAATGCCAACAATCTTTCCCGGCACTAATCCTCACAGCCTGCTATTTCATTTCACTCAGTTGCAGATGCATGGTTCAACCTCATTACCGGCTGTGTCAAATAACAGGCCGTAAGGCAGTGGGCCTCAGTAACGGAGCACAGTAAATTTGTATGAGAGCAAACACAAGTGACAGTATCGTAACAACATGGATTGTGCACTGATAACAACAAGGAAGCCTAACCAGAATCACTTAGCTCACAGGGAATTGTAAACTGGTCCATACAAAACACACCTGAACAGATGTGAAAACAATAGCGCACGGACGTTTTTGAACGGTGAGCCACTAAACCTCGAATACTACAGAGACAGATACGCGGTACTTGCGCTTGCACACGACATATCACAGCAATTTTGGTCTGCTTCAACCCTTTTTAACGCATCTGTACAATCCAAGTTGGAACAAAGGTATACAACACGATTTATGGAGAAGCCACCCACTAGCGATCGAATCAAACAAAGCACAGGACTTAACCGCTTTATTCTCAACAGGAATGTAAGCAAACACAATGAAGTGTTGTAAACCGCGCTTCATCGTTATTCCTTGAGGAAAAGGTTTTCTCCCTGGGGTCGACCGCCTGACCGAGAGAATTTGCGCAGCCAGGGAGGAAGTTGGCCAGTTTAGACCTTCAATCCTTACACAGATGTCATGCACGAAACCGACCACACTCCCAAAGGAAGTGACGCGATACTAGGGAGTGTTCGTTTTGTCTCTATAGGTGGGCCTGATGAACACCACCTGTTTCATGGCCAGGAACCATAACTCTGCCAATATTCCCTGCATCAGTCGCAGCCGATATTGCGTAATTTGGAAGTCGGTACCAGATCTGTTTCGATCCAAGCGCACTGACGGATTATTCCGATTTGATGTCTCCAATAAAAGGACATTGTGTATAGATTCGCAGCTAATTTGCTTTTAGTCTGATCAAGGATCGCTTTTGTCTATTTTGGATTTTGTTTCCGTTTCCAATTTTCTCACCGTACTAGGCAACATGTGTTAATGAACATATGGAAATACGGCGATTTGTCGAAGATACTCGCGAATTCGATATTTTCAATTTGATGGGATATGCGTTAAGTTCACAATAATCACTGATCGAACGACGTTTGCCGGTCATGAGATGAATGTACGCTGGAATTGCATAGCATCTGGTCAGGTGTAGCAAACCAATGACAGTTGTTCTCAGTATCATGTTTAGTAAAGTCATCGTTACTAGTAACATCCATATCCTGCTTTGTCCTAATAAGTCGAGTGGGTACGCTTTGTGGTTTGACCACGCAGTCGTGCCTGGTTGTTATGAGTAACATCAAACAACCTCCGTAACTGATGATTTGACTGATTTGCCTCCAATAAATATCACGGTTCGGCTGTAACATACGGTTTGTTGTTGCCTTCACGTTCAGGTCAAGTAAACAGGCGTTTCGCTATATTGAAACCAGTGCATAACATATCAAATCACTGACATTTGTAAGATGAACGTGTGATTGTTCAGTTCCTGCTCAACCTCAGTGACATTTTCTGATTGTCTAACACACTTTTGGGGATTTAGATTGTTTCAAACTGAATTCCACCTAAACTTGTTCACGGCCCTCACATTCAGATAAGCCTTTCATCTAGCCCACTTCTAAAGGAAGCACTAGACTCGAGTTTCGTTCCTGATAAAGCTAATCAGCAGTGCATATATAAGCCCGGAAAGCATCTCGCATTCCGCCCGTCATGACTGTAGACTATCTTTATCTTTAGAAGTGGGCTAATTAAAAGTGTTATCTGAATGCAAAGGCTGCGGTCAGGTGTCTGATTACACTTTAACTGGAAGACACTTGCCTCTATTCTGCATGCATATAAAACACAGCAAGAAGCTATCCTCAGGCTATGTAGTAATGGTAAACTTACTGACCAAGAACTCGAAATCAATGTTACCGATAGCACATCACTAGTTCCAATTAAGCCAGCACAATCCATCGGTGTATCCGACGAAGAGCAAACATAGCCTAAGTGAATAAAAACCAGCCGGAAAGTCCTCGACAGTATAATAACAGAAGAACGCTGAGTGGTGTGTTTTACTTTGATAACCCCACCGTGGTCTCCCTCTAGTCTAAACAGATCATTGGATTCAAATGCTCACCATTCTTATCCGATTAACCTATGTCTTGTAACTACTGGTATTATACCGGGAGTTTAGCACTTCGGTAGAGGCCCGTTGTGGTGTGGGCTTGTGTCGCGAGTATAACGAGATCCGTAAAACAATATGCGTTACTAGATAACTCACGTGCTACTCATCCACACAATCACTAACGTTTGTTTTAATGAAATGTATACGACTAATGTGAGTTCAACCGACCACACACCACCGACAGGTATGTCTATAAACACAAGTGTATGACTGGTATTTACACTTTTCTTCTCCAGAGGCGTTAAATTCTTCATATGTTACACTCACACACTATGGTCCAAGCTGTCTTCACTAAAGCAGCAAAACTGCAGAAAGAAACAGTTTATTCTTTAGTTGAAATGTTTAAACACAACATCAGTTCGTTCCATTGGCCTTGGCCAAACGGTCGAGGATGAACGGTATAGTCGAATGTCTACGGAAAACTGAACGGGTTACAACTCGATAGGCCTACATATCATTAAGCAGAACTGCTGCTTGGCCTACACTGTTTAGTGAAGTTCAGTCAACCGATTGGTTTGTAAAGAGACTATGCTCCATTGATTGGTTTCTGCTCGAAAATTGTCGACGGCCGATAAGTATCCGATGTCTACGTTAAACACGTCATCAATAGGTCCCATGGCCCCAACTGGTCTCGGATAATGTCGTTGGCACGGTGCATACAAGTGTGTGTAAGCTTGCATGGGATGAACAAACGGTTTAACAAACCAATTATGTGAGACAGTTGGTGACTGATATTACAAACAGTTCCACTTTATTTCGATGGACAACTTGAACTATCCAGTTGGACAAACGACGACGGTGTGCGCGGTGGACGGCATAGTAGTCAGGTACAGTTTCTGTTATGGATGCGGCAAGAACCCGTCTTCAGTCTTGGGTGAAATAAGGAGGGAACTTTATGAAGCGTGTGTATCACGACTTCATCCGTCATGTGTAATCGAAGGTTTACGTACTAAAGTTAGTTTCAGAATAAGTGACATTTTTTCCAGGACTTTGACCACGAACCACAAGAAAATAGATGTGTTGTTCATTTAATGACGGTTGTGTGACAATGTTTCGAAGTGGGTTATTTGGTTGGTACATTTCTTTTGTTGTTTGGTGTGATCAAATAACAACTGTACCGGGTTATCTTCCGCGGCAACGCTTCTCGTTAATATGAATTTCTACTGGACTCTTGTTTACCGGAAAGACATCTAGGTTTAATACTTGCGAATCTTTTGTACAACTCTCAAATTTCATTGTAGTATTACTCACTAATTGTAATATTAGGTGAAGTATCGCTTACCCGCTTACAAGTTCAAAAACTTAATCCATCCAACATGTCAAGCATAAATCCCACCGATTATAGTGGTGATGTAGACAGTGTAATAAACATCACAGACAATGCAAAGCAAAACAACTCTAAACAACATCAGTTTTATAAAATCATTGACCTTTTTTTGTGGTCCAACCGCGATTGAATAAAAACTTATCATGGAACAGCAAAACTGGAGGCAAGAAACTAATTGCCTAGTGCGGCCGAAGTGTTAAGGTTGCATATGTAGACAAGCAGAATGACTTCAAAAACGTCTGATAGGGTTTTAGGTGCGAAACTTGTTCATAATTTAAAACCTTAGAAAGCTACGATGTAAACTCTTTTTACTCTAAACATCTCGAAGTAAAATGACGTGTTCCCCAAGTTAGGCAACATAGTCTAGAAGTCTCTCCTACGAGTCAGCAAGAGGACACTGTCTCCCGAACAGGAACCAATATTAATAAACGACATGATTATGTGATGTACAACGGAGACAAACGCTACACGCGTGAAACAAGTAGAGCTCGGCATTTCGTGAAAGCACGGTGATATGAAATAGTAATTTTCGCACATATGACTACCGAGTCTAGAAAATCAGAACAACGATGATTTGAGTGAATCTAAGCATTCGCAATTTGTTAGGAAACCAATGTCCCTTTTGCAGAAAACGAATAGAGTTTTCATTGATGTTTCCTATTAGGTGACGAGCATGTCAAGCTTTGATTGGCTCGTTCGTAAATATTTCCCACGATCTCGACACGAGCACTTCAGTTGTTTAAATCCGAAACACATTCAAACAAATCGTTCTACTCATCGCTTGCAACAAACAAGTTCGAGAAAGCAGCTGGTCCTCAGTTTTGAATGGTTGAGGCCAATCGACCACAATTCCGCCAGCAGCAGCTTGTGCATGGGCTCTGAGTGGCAGAGTTTTCTCCAGTCAGGAAACCTCTCTGGTTCACTCTCATTACGGTGGTGTAATGTTATTTTTAACGGGACAATTACATACCTGATGGAAAAGATTATCAGTAAACGTGCATTCTTTGCATGATTGAGTGGGTAGCTAATGGAAATTTATTCGTTTTAATTAGCGTTGATAGGCGAAAATGACATGTTTAGGTCTTCCTTACGTCACTAAACTCCTTATACAAAAAAATATGCCTAGTAACCAAGGCACATTTGGAAATCCATTAGACAAAATAACTTAGTTTTACAAAAATGCTTATCTCGGTTGTACAAGAACATTTGGTGGGCACAGTACATTTGCAACACTTTGTTCTTTTATGATGACAAATTTAAGTCGAAATCAACGACAATATGTTATCTAAAGCTTTATAAGGAGGCAGATGAAAAGCAGCCTGTGTAATGCATAAGTGACCTGCAAATATGTTGTTTCAACACGCAGTGGTATGATCTGTTTGGAAAGAGACAATGTTAACCGAACTGTCGAGCCTGAAACAATGCCGCAAATATGTTTATTCAACAGAATCATGTGTCTTTTACCATTCGCTTCTGTCACATCTAACCACACTTTCTCAACCGACCGAAAGGCATATACTTAACTATATATGATTTTAACAGACAAAGCTCAATGAAATCAAATGCACCATTATTTACGCATCACTCTTTACATTCTACAGCATCGGGATATTACGAAGTGTATAGCAAAAAGGCGGCCATAAAACTTTCAGATCGGTGTAATCCCATGATGTTGAATCACTGGAATTTTAATGTTTGAACAGTGATACCTAATAGAAGCCAAATTGTTTGTTACTGCTAAGTCATAGTAGGGGCTGTATCAAACAACCGAGTACACCGATCCATAAATCACTAATCGGTAGATTGAGTACAATTTCGGATTCAAGGATGCTGACGTTTCGTAGCTTGGGGAGTAGACTACTGGGTCTATCTATAAAAATTACATTGTCATTGCTAGTAAACTTGTGAATATCACATAAATGCCAACGCTTCACCTAAAAGGATGTGAAATCGGTTGATAGTAAGTTTGGCGGGATGGTGTAATCTCGCAACACAATCAGAATCCAACAGTTCGGTTTACCATCAAGATTTATTTATTTGCCAAAGGTTTCTACTAAACAATGAACCGACAGTCGTTCACAAAAGTTTCAATAAGGGAGTGCTTCCTTAAATGTTTCGCAGTACTTTCGATCATCTTAATAACGATGAAAATCAATTTTCTCAACGTTAACGGAATGCCCATTGAAGGGACACGTGAGTTTCTCCACATCACCCAACCGTCTCACAAACAACGAAACAAAGAGAGTAGCACTGTATGAATCACTAAAACGCTGATGGAGAGTCTGTGTGATTGCTCATCATGAAACCCTATACTGATCTAGAAAAACACATGAAGGTTTTAAAAATGTAGGGGGTATTTGACCGGTTCGATCTCTCGAGGAATGACGATACGTGTTTGGTTGTTGAAAGTACATGCAGGTAGTTCCGAATGAACACAAGTTTGAGATTCTATCCTCTACGTCAGTTTTACCAACCAACACTTTGCAACCGCAACTGGCCATGAAAATTACTGGCTAACCAAATTGGTCAACATAACCTACACCTACATACGCACGTTAAACACAACGGAGAGACCAGTTCACCTAGTATTAACAGCTATAAATTGAACAATTTCCCCCCGTGGTTGATATTTGATACGCGGCGTCGATATGTTGTTCAAAAGTCTAGACATTACGTACCTTGTCCATGAGCATAGGACGATACTGTGCTTGATATGGGAGCGTCAAACAGTTTTATTGGGATCGTATTTTGGATGCATTTAACTGGTAAAAATACGACCTGGGGTTAACGGTAACCAATGTTAATTTATCTAGAACCAGTAAACATTCCACTGTCAACTGCTGAAGAAACATTAAGATATCATTTTACCATCTCGGATGACGAATGCCTTTTCGGTAAATGACCTAGCAGAGCATAAATCAATTGCACTGTTGACTTGAGTTGAGATTTCAAGTTTTAACTCTAGTCTGTAGTTTGGTCTGGAAATAAAACTGCGTGATATTGGACCGGCCAAAGTTGATGGGTAACCTGAATTATGTTTCATCGGTTTATGGCGGATTTTGGATGTAACATAGTTTTCGTGACTTAGACCGACTATGTATGTACACACTTATACGTTCATTTATAAGGTAGCAAATCTAGGTTCATACTATGGTAGCTCAGCATCATCTTCATGCCAAAACACCTGATCTAGCAAACAACAACCAAAATGCCTAACAAAACAATACGAGTGACCAGTAGAAGAACAAGAATAAAAATTATTATATGACAATGGGGTTAAGCCGTCATGGTCGACGTGTGCCTTTCTTTCACACTCAAAAAAACACGAGATGCTGCAAGTTTACGTAGAGTATCCAGTACTTAGCGGCTGGAACTAAAAAGGTTCTTCCTTATTTTCGAGGCAATACGATGCTCCACAGGAAGTGGATAAAGGAGAGTGTTTCACCACGTTAGAGTTAGCTATTGACTATTGATAAATAAAGGACACTAACTGAAGCGTTCTTAGACATGCGGATCATGGAGAAACAAACGTGGTAACGCAGCCGTTTAATTTGTTTTCTTTTCACTGAAATGGTAGTGACGTTGCAGGAAACGAGAGAGGGTCGGAAGATTGAAATAACTTAAGTATGACAAAACAGTCAATTCACTTCTCAAAGCTTTGTCCTCGACAAACGTGTATTCATTTTACAGTGCGCTGGGCACGCAGAAAACACGTGCCAATGACCTAAACATGATAGATGCTAAAGTTTAGGTTGCATTACCGTAAATATGTCGGGGTGGTAAGTAGCATAATGAAACGCATTTGTTGTTGTGATTTATTTCCTGAAATCCTTCAAACTAGTGTTGTATGGCAGACGTTTTCGTTATGAGTTGTATACTACTCACAGGCGACATTCAGGAACAAAAGGGCAAGCTCCGAACGCCAGGGAGACGGTGGACAAGAAGGGACTATCGGACTAGTTTGTACGCGCTGTGGGAGAAGTTCCACAAAGACGACTGACAACATACTGTCTCCCAATGTATGTGTACGAATGTCTACCGTGCAAATGAATGTACGCGTTTGTGGTTCCATTTTTACCATGACCTGTACGAGAGTTTGCGCAGTAAACGAGTTCGCAGGTCAGATGTCTTTTGCGATCACACCAACTGGTGCCGTGGTGAACGCGAGGATGAAAATACCCTGGTTGCAGCCATTCGAAGATGGAGACGTCCGGACGTTCCTGGAGGATTTCGAGGACGTGGCCAAAGTGGTCGGCCTCAAGACCGACCATAGGAAGCTGGCTGCCCGGTGGTGCTGGATGGAGCACGAAGATGCTCTGTAGAGATGGAGTGGGCCAGTGCCAAGGAGGCGCTGGTGGCTGCGTTTGACAGCTCGGCCGACCGCCAGGCGGCCAGGCTTGTAAAAGGAGCAGATACACCGTGGTCTCTGCCACTCTGCATGGTTTTTTGAACAGGGCTGTTCCATGATTGCATCAAGAACCACGAAGGCAGCTTATAACGGAGCAGTTTATTAAAAACACGCGACCACTGCAGGGGTGGGGGTCACTCACAAGTGAACTTTGTTAATCTTCTTGTCACACAATATTTTCAGGAAACTGATAACTTCCCAATAGTTTAGAAGGTATTTAACTGTAAAAATCCAGACTCCAGCGGTCTGTGAGCCAGTAACAGAAACAACGTGTCCAAACGAGCCAAGCGCTGTACCAGCTAAGCCGCGGAGCTACGCCAGGAGTCCGGGAATTCCACATCTGCAGTCACTTGACGACTCAAACCCCTGTCTCTTATGATTGAGAGGTTGAGCTACCCAAACTGTCCATGCTGATGAGCATTGAAATTTCTGAACTGGAAGCGTGGTTATATAACTTAACTCGTAGGGTACTATATGCGACTTTGTACGCCGTTTCTGTGTTGGCTTGAATCCAGCCACAACCCAGATTTGTCAAAATAAGCCCCGTCCAAACCGTTTGGCTATGTTTCCTTTTTTTAGTTCTCTGCAATACTACACGCTCTGCATATCCGTATGCTCTCCTTGATTTTCTTAGAAATAAATCCTTCCTACAACTATCCTCAATCAAGTCAATCTGCCTCTGATTGTTGATGCGTTAGCTATTGGTATAGGAACCTTAGAAGAGTAGGGTGGATGTCCATTTTGCAAGACTCGGAGACTAAGTTCAGCCGAAAACAAATTTACTCAATAACAATGTGGAACTGTACGATTTAATTATGGTGTAAAACCTCTATACCTACATTTGTGTATCATAAAATCTGTCGTCGCGCTCAGTAACGGAAGTGAAATTTATCTGTGCTCATCCGCATTCACTGTACATGCGCTTCAATGAAAGACCGTTGCATTATCAGCCCACAAGCACGGTACTCGACAAGAAAGCTTAGTTATCAAATATCCAGGTGCCCACGAATTGGGGAATCAGGTGACTCAGATCGTTCGTTCATGCAAGCATATTGGGTGAGGCGTTCCTAATTGTTTTCCACTCTTTGGAGCTGCTGCAAAGTTAGGCAACACAAACTAAGTATTCGACTTATGTTCCATGGATTTCTGCATAGGAAGGAGTGAGAATTCACACTTTTGTAGATATTACAATTAATAGTCATTTTAATAGTCGCATCCCACTGTACATTTTTGGTGATTTTGTTTTTTACGCACTTTTACTTTAGTCAAGCTATTGACTTCTACTCTCCTTCCCAGGACTAAAATCACAACTGGCTCCGCACTTCGCTAGGTTAACTTTCCCTTACAGTACTATAACGTGCAGTTGAAACCAGCAAACACACACAGGTTGAATTTGAATTGTCTATCGGGGCGTGTAAGTCGTGTGAATGGCTTACAGGGCCTTTGGCTCATGCTAGTTCCTTGTTTCCTATTACAGGACTGTTGTTGGAACCCCTGCTTCGGAAAAGCGCTGTCTCCCGATGTCTGCGCACTACCTCAGACTTGGTCTACAAGTGTTACGGGTAACCAGCGGTAAACGGTCGGCTTGCATGTTACATTACACTCTATTTTCCAGGGTCAATACACTACACGGGGGTCAACGTATGGTGGACTATCAGGCAGGAGGTGCGAGTATTCCAACTCTCGGCGGAATAACTCAACGCAGAGGAGAGTTGCGTTCGAAAAGTCACAGCGAGCAGATCGGGACGGCGTGGGAGTCCGGATGAGTCATCATTCGACTGGATCGGACCAACAGGCCAGACATAGCAGGTAAAATAGGATGGACGACCAAATCAGAGGCGTGATTATTCCAACACTCGCGAGAATATCTCGACATGGTCGTGAAATACGACCAAAGTCCAGTATGGATAGATAGAGGACAACACGAGCGACCGGATTAGCCATGGCTCAACGAGATCGGACCAACGGACGAAGACTGGCAGGCGGAAAACTTCCGGACAGGAGGCGCCGATCACACACATAAACCGAGCGGAAGTGCACACGACGTGCGAGCGGAAACCGGGATGTTCGTGTTGTGAATTGAATTTGTGATTCAAGATTACGAGCGCGCGTATGGCGTGGTAACTAGCATGTTGGACAATAAAGGTTGTGCTTTCTTGGACACCTTTTCGCTACAAACACACTGAGTTCTTGCTCTCAATGTTGTTCGGTTTTTGATAGTGATAACTGACTAGATAGTTGCACTGACTCCAACAACCCGACCTTTTTTGTGCATTATTGACCGTGTCGTGAATCTTGTCTGCATTGTCTTGTGTTGTTATTTAATTTAGCTAGGGTTCATTCAGCTGCCGAGAGATTGAAAACTCTTGATTGTTTGGTTCGTTGTTGGTGGTTAGGATAAAATGGAGTTTGTATTGTCTTCTCTAAGAGGTTTGACGATTATCTGAACCATTTCATCCATAACCAAGGAATGAAACTCTGGTTTAAACCTTGTAAAATTTTGAAACGCGTACGGACGGACTAGCGTGATCGACTTCTTGGAAAATATTGGGAATTCATGATTAGTGATTAACATTCACGTTGAGTAGAAGTACATTTTACATCAAAACATTAATGTCAGTTTTACGAACTAAACTTAGAGGAAGACTGTTATTCGAACGATGACTATTGACAGTAACAGTATTTTTAATTTTGAGGGTGTTTACGTTTGACTGGAAAGAACAAGACATCTTCCAACGAAAATAAGAGAACCCCACACAGAGTGTATTATCAAGAAACTTATGCGTACGCTAAACAGAGCAATAGCCTACCTGAATTCAAAGTTTAAGTTTGTCTACTGATTGCTCAGCTAGTTGCCAAGCTTGATCCACCTTTTTCGAGATACGTTGCTATAAAACCTTACATTTTTACATCTTGAAGTTCGAAGTGTCTAAGCTTTCCAATTATAATTCATGTAGTTGGCCTTCGTGCACTTCGCAGCAATTTTTACCGCTTATGTGATGACTTCCAGCCAAAATGTTTAGATAATTTGCGTTCTTTTTTCATTTCTATACAGTATTACGACAGGGTTATTTCATTTCACTGAAAAAGCCCATTTATATTTTGAACATATAAAGCAATAATCTCTCTTATGGACTGCTAAATATGCTCATACTCCCAGGTCGTTTTAGGCACCTGTCGTTCAAACCCGTCTTATACTCATTTTCACTCATACCATGATTTGATGACTTTGCACAGTCATCTGTGGTTACCTGCGTCTGTCGATTCTCACCGGATTCCCACAGAATCCTTAAGCAGTCAATTTTACAGAGAAGTGTTTCCGGTCATTCTCATCAAGCTTTTGTAACCACATAGGATAAATGCGTGTTATATATGAAAAGTATAACAAATCAAATAGATCGTTAAAAGTCACAGAAGTGGTGCGGGTCACAGTCTACTGGTGGAAGTGGCACACGCGCCTACTATGTAACACAAGTTCATTAGGGTCAGGTGATTTACGATTGCTCGGATTTTAAGTGGAGTGATTGGCCAAAGGAGGTAGAGAGCTTTTGCAGAATGTTTTTGAGCACACAGAGCGGAGTGGTACTGTAACGTGCGGTCGAAACCAGCAAGCACACACAGGTTGAATTTGAAGTACGTATCGGAGCGTCCTGCTTTGTTGTCGACGCCGTTCTAGTTATCGTTTGTGTAAGTTGTGTGCATGGCTTACTGGGCCTTTGGCTCATGCTTGTTTCTTGTTGTTTCCTATTACAGGACTGTTGTTGGAACCCACACTTCGGAAGAACGCTGTCCCCCGGTGTCTCCACATTGCTCCAAAGTTGGTCCGTAAGTGTAACGGACAATCACAGGAAAAACAGCATGTTACAGTACAGTATAACGGTAATGACCTTGTCTTTTTTGTTTTGGAACTGGATGGTCATCCTCTTTTATATATTGATAAAGAACTGTTTACTTCCGAGTGTGATTACGCAAAAGCACCCTGAAAAATTAATCACACTTTTGGGTTATTAAAAGATTGTGTCTGTATCTGCCTGGGACTCACTTCACACTGATTGCCGATCAAAGGGCTTCAATATACATCTAAACTTCTCACTGTATTCTGTCTAACCCTATGCCACAATGGTCCACTGACGGATGGTCCATTAACTCGCAGTAGATTTATCACATATAACATTACAACGTGAGAGCATTCTACTTGCAGAGACTTCCTACTTATAGGCGGAAACTGGTCAGAGTGGTGGCCGGTAGTCACGGGTTCTAGTGGCGTATTCGTTATCGGGGATCGATCGACCGGCATGCGGTTCCTTATTAATGCCAGCGATGAGTTCAGCGCTATTTCGCAAAAGCCAAATGATCGACCTCAGCCTGGTCAGTGCACTTTACAGGCAGCCAATCAGAGTCGCGTCAGCACTTTCAGGAGCACCCTCACTGTCATTCTCAGTCTCCGGCGATGTCTTCGACGGATAACCCTCTTTGCCGACGTTCAAGTGCCACTCATCGGTGCCGACCTCTTGGCACATTTTCACCTCTCTCTCTATTGATGTCAAGAAGCACCAGCTAATTGACAGCACTACCGGATGCACCGTCACTGGCGTCCAGTCGACGATCAGACCAACCGGCATCCAAACTGCTTCTTCCGCCAACACCGTCTGTCGCAGCGCTGTTAGAAGATTTTCCTGCGTTAACTCGGCCGTGCTCACATACGGAGACGACTAGGCAAAATGTGGCACAACACATTAAAACACGCGGCTCTTCGGTTTTCGCTCGTCCACGCCGTGTACATCCTGACAAATTCAAAATACCCGAAGCTGAGTTCGAACATATACTTCAGTTAGGTACAAGTTGACCTTCATACAGCCCTTGGGCCACACCAATGCACACGGCACCGAAGAAGTCTCGGAGCGATTAGCGACCTTGCAGTGAACGCTGCGCTCTTAACAACTGAGCAATTTCGGACGGGTATCCTCTATCACATATCCGCAATTTTTCGTTGGAACTCGTTGGCACTACTATTTTCTCTAAATTAGACCTAGTACGCGCCCATTATCACATTCTTGTTACCGAACAGGACGTTCCGAAGACAGCCATTACAACACCTTTCTGACATTTTGACTTCACGAAAATGCCCTTCGGGCTCCGTAATGCGGCTCAGACAGTTTAGCGGTTCTCGAACGGAGTGTTGCGTGCACTCCGTTTCGCGTATGTCCACACTGACGATGTCTTGAGCGCCAGCCGCCCAAACAAAAAGCACCTCTCTCATCTTCGTGCTGTTTTCAATCGTTTTGCGCAGTATGATATTAGAATCAACATTAACAAGTATGCCTTTGGATTTGACTCACTGTATTTCTTGGGACATCGCATTGACCAAACCGGCATCACACCTTCGCCAGACAAAGCTGAGTCTATCTCGACCTTTCCGATTCACACTACGATGACCCATTTTCGACATTTATTCGTCACACACAACTATTATCTACGTTTCGTTCGCCATTGCGCGGACATTTTACAACCTCTCACAGACCTAGCTGACTCCAAAATCAGCCTTTTCTGTGGCAAAAGAATCCTTATGCCGCATCACTAAACAATGCATCATCAGCCGCGATCCAAACGCCCGACTCCTGCTTACCACAGATGCATCAAATGATTTCCTCGGTGCAGTCATAAAACAATCCGTAAAGAGTGAATAGCAACCCTTGGCCTTTATCTCTCAAAAGCTTCAACCAGCGCAGGTAAAGTACAGTGCCATTTTACTTGAACTGCTGGCTACATGTTTCGAAATCCGTCACTTACAGCACCTTTTGTAAGGTAGATACTTTGTTGTGCACACTGATCACATCATCCACGTGTGGAATTATCCATCGCTCGTCTACCGAACCTGCTCTCTGGCGCGGTCTTTCACTCTTGTGGTGGTCTATTTAGTTCAGTGGACTTTGACTTATCAGTGAGTTGTTCCTGTTTTACTGATACGTCCAGTTTTATTTGTATGCTTACTTTTCGTGCCTCTCCGTTACCGTTACGACTTATTTGGTGTTATCATATTTCTGATCAATTTTACCCTTTGATTAGGCCATTACTGTTTTAAACGAACGGTTTACAAAACGTATAGTGCAGCTAGCTCAACTCTTCACTCATATCAAACAGGAGCTGTTCTAAACTTTTGCTTCTTTTAAAAGATACAAAAAGAATTTTCTATGGACGCATTAAACTGTACTTTGAAGTATTGCTCTCCCAATGGAAAATCGCATGGGATTCCTCTTTACCTGTTATTCCTGTTTCCTTGAAAATTCATTCAACCTTTTATAACAGCTCCCTGTTTGTGCTTATCCTCAAAATCCACCATAATCCACCATCAACATCCTTGCATGTCATTTAGAGCGTAAGTCACTACAGCGGTCTACCCTAGAATTCTCAGTGTACATTTCATTCGTCAGTACGCTAATTCGTATGTAGTCCGTTTTTATATATGCAGTATGTTTAAAAACGCATCATCCATCTTCTGCCGTATAGAACACTGGGTTATATATATATGTTTTACAAAACCGCAGAGCTTTCCCATAATAAACTGAACTTTCAAAAATCGACTGAAAGATTTTGAAAAGGCATGAACACTGGAAGCATAAAACCCGATCCTCCAATCTGGCAGAAAGTGATCCACATGTCGTCATGGCTGGTTGACTTGATTAATCAGCAAGAGACAGCAAATTTTCCTTTAAACAATGACGTTGAATTCCAAAACTTTACCCGATTCATTTTATAACAGGATTTCTACTAGTTCTTAGTGGGAAGAACATTGTATTGTCTTTCCAAGCTAATTTTCATTAGGTACGTTAAAATATTAGTTTGCCAAAACAGTTAAATCCCACCCTACAGCAACCAATATTGTTAGGTAAGTTCTACGGACAATAGGAAGGGGAAGTAAGAAATAAGAATTACATAAAAAGCGAAATTATGAGGACGGGTCATAAATGGCGTATATAATCGATACAAATAAATAAACACGCAATAACTATGTGGTATAAAACAAACGGAACATAACGCTTTCGCAGGATCGTTCCGAGGATTCCAGTAGTTTCACAGTAATTTGTCAGTTCGTACTGAGTAACCCATGAACATCCGGCAAAGGCTGGCCACAATTGAAACGTCAGACGTACAATCCAAGTTTTCTGAATACATACTGTGAACGTATGCAGTGTGTTTCACTTTAATCATCAACCTGTACGCCGAAATATATGAAACAAGTTACTCCCACATGTAATCCCAAGCATGAACGTCATTAGTAAACAAATATCCAACGTATGTACCTCGTCAGGTACATCACTATCTGATTATACAACTAGCACGAATGTTCGCCAACTGAGTCCTCGTTCGGCGCACCCTTCGTCATATCATCAACCAACACCTGGCCCCCTCACCATCTCCCACTCAGTCATCCCACTATAATGACATTATTCCAGCACTTTCTGTCGTCGAGTCAAATCTTTGCGACATCCACTCGAACATGAGTGGAATATTGGTACATTTCCAAGACCGCACCTCTCCTTATCATATGTCGCAACCCACTGCCCATCTGTCTTGCAGTTATTTAGCAGCTTAAATGTTGTGCCTGACAGAAAGAATTCCACTAATTTATTACTCATGAATGTAACATCATTGATAAGTAAGATGCACATCCTTAGATCCTTTGTCTTTTTGTCTAACCCCCATATGATTCTCGTCACTAAGACATGGTGCTACCCTGATAATCTAGACACGCAAATAAGCTTCACAGGATACAATATATTTATCAAGGATCGTCTCACAGGTAAAGGCGGTGGATGCAATTTTCCGCAGTTACACATAACGAGTCTAATCTTAATAAAATCGCAAACTCCTTGTGGTTAATGGTCTCTACAGGATCCCGCGACCTGCTTATTCGATGTATTTACCGATCGTCTAATATATCGTTTATTTTGAAGAGCAATATACACAGCTTC
>LUCH01005229.1:15033-29633 GCA_013368495.1 Paragonimus heterotremus | reverse complement strand
GCAGGGACGAGCCGAGCTCCAAAATGTGATGCACGCACCACTCAAGCAAAGTACAAAAAGGCGACAAGTGCCTATTCGCACAACTGTCAATTGACGCGATAGAACAAAACATCTGGGTCAGGGCTAATTAAGGGCCAGAAGCAGGGGCGGTAGAATATACAGAGATAAACGTTTTGGGGAAATTGGGTTGGGTGGGATTTTCACACGACTGTGGCTTCGATATTTGATACACCGACCCACAAAAGCCGAACGCGACCGAAATATGCCTTGGGAAAGATGGTGCCGCTCTGCTCTGGTTCCTTCTGGTTCCTCAAGTGTCCTACGCTGAATAACACGTTTAGGCACAAGTCCTTTCCCATGACTCACACCTTGCACTCACATAAATGACTGTGTGCTGATCGCACTCATCCTGGTCTACGTCACTCCTTCCCCCAGAAGGCACAGACGTCTGATATCTCGTCTTACTTCGCCGGACTTCGTCTTCACCACGGTAGTCCGCACTAAACTGTCTCCGTGGGCGTCACAACTAACTATCACACATAGAGGCCACGCGTTTCTTGGCAAAGGTCCTGTGGTTACCAATACGACATCTCTCGACCGGAAATTGCGTTTTTTACGTATCCACTTCTGCCGTGCTTGTAGGGTAGGAAGATACTGTTCCGTCCAATGACTCCTAAAGAGACCGGCCAGATAATTGGCCTGCTTCTACCTTTGTTTGAACAGCTGCAAAGTAGTCTGGTCAGGACAAATTCCATGATTACCTCGCAAAAGCAGGATATCATTGGGCGACAATGCCAGCCCGTCCCGAACATTGGATGTAACGGGCACCAACGGTCTGTCATTCAGTATTCTCTCCACTTCGACAAGATGAGTACTCAGGGTCTTGTCGTCAGGGAGTGGTTCGACACAAATCGACCCGAGTATGCGCCGTATCGATCGTATAAATCGCTTCCACACACCTCAACGATGACTGGCATAGGTTGGATTATAATGCCATTGGTTGTGTCTCTGTAGTAATTTACTGTCGATAGATTCATGATCCAAGTTACTGGTCCATTGCTTGACCTCTTTATCCGCAGCCATAAAGTTAGATCCGTTGTCGGAATAAACGTTGATACGGCAACCTCGTCTCCCACTAAAACGCATCAATATCATGAGAAATGAATCCGTACTCATGGGACGTGCGACTTCGAGGTGGATGGCTGTTGATTGAAGGCAGGTTAGAACACAACCATACCTCTCTTTCCTGCCCCTACCCTTCTTCGCACTGATTGAGCCAAATAGTCCAGACCAACGTTAACAAATGGGTGCCAACCCGGTTCTATTCGTACGGGGGGCAAGGGAGCCATCATTTGTTTGCCTATAGTGACGTTCATGTGCCGACAATGGACGCAAGCTCCGATGACACGTTTGACAGTGGATGCGCCCTGAATGATCCGAAATCGTCGCCGGATTAACGAAAGAACGTGTGACGCACCGCAATGTCCCTCAAGCATGTGATAGTGGTTGACTATCAAGCCTGTCACATGATGACGCTTAGGAAGAAGTACTGGGCATTTCAGCTGAAACTTCGCAATAGCCAGCATCAGCCGTCCACCCACCCGCATTATCCCATCAACCAGGGTGGGGTTTAACTTACGAAGTGGGTTTACTTCTGACAACTGAGTTGTTTGCCCAGACTTCTGCAGCTTCGTCAATGGAGATAATTCATTTGGAAAGCTATCCCTCCGAACCAAACGGATGATATCTTTCTCAGCCGACTGAATTTCGTCCAACTCCAGGTGACCTCGATCGAAGGTACCATCATTCTTTCGATGACCTGTAGAAAGCCAGTACGACTTGAATCTGCGCGACCAGGCTATGGTATTTAGAAGCCTTGGCCAACTCGAAAGACTGAACATCCAAGACACAGAGATCTCGCCCACTATGATGGCGTTCATCCGCGCAGACGGCCGATTCGTCTCTACCCCGATAGGTTCCCCCACGGTAGCAAACGTTCCAGGTCAAGCCGTGGCCGGCTGCTTCAGAAATGCGGGACCTGACGATCAGACTTCTATACCTGTGCGGTCATGCATCCCGCCACAGGCGCTGTCTGGTGGATTGTATTTAGACCTCACGTGTCGCCATTGATCGGGTGATGTCGAATTGTGTATAATAGCTACTCGATTTGCAGCGAACGTACTAAACCTGGCAGACGCATTGGAAATGTGATAAAGTACGATCATGGAGTCCGTCCAAAAATATACACGTGTGAACATTGACTCCAAATTAGTGGTCAAAAGTTCGTAGACGCGAACTGCCAGGACAGCAGCAGCCAATTCCAGTCGGGGAATAGAGAGAGCTTTCAATGGAGCCACCCTGGACCTTGCAAACAGCAGTGACGAAAACCGCTCTCCGTTTGCCGCGCAAAAGCATACATAAGCGGCAGCGCCATAACCAACTTCCGACGCATCACAAATGATTTGTAGTTTCACACTTTCAGGATCTACAGTTTCACCTGGTTGAACACAGCGGGGAACACGCAGATCGGTTAAACTGCGCAGTCCACTGTACCAATCTTCCCACTTACGTTGGTTATCAACATTACCGGGTTCGTCCCAACCCAAACCTTCGCGACATAGTGCCTGCAGCAAGCGTTTCCCTGGCAGTAACCATGGTGACACAAACCCTAAAGGATCGTATAAAGTGGATGAACATGATAGCAAGCCTCTTTTGGTGATTGGTTTGTCCGGTAGGGAGGAACTTAACACAAAACAATCAGTTTCTGCCCCCCACTGGACACCCAGGGTCCGTCAAAGCGGCGAACGTTCAGTCTGCATTTCACGCAAAGGCTCAGTCCGCTCTGAGGGAGGGATGGTGTTCAACACTTCTCGACTGTTCGAGATCCACTTCCTCAGTCGAAAACCTTCTTTCAGAACCAGACCACCAATTTGCTTCACGAATCGCTTGGCGACATCAATATCTCGCAGCGACACGAGGCAGTCGTCAAAGTAGAAATTATCTGTCACTGCTCTCTTCGTCACGTCGTCAAAAAGGTGACCATAATCGTCGGCTGTCTGTTGTAGCGCTAAGTCAGCACAGAACGGGGAGGACCTAGTTCCGAATGGATGGGCTCTCATCTGATACTCCGTAGGATGCAGGTCAACCTTGTCGTCTGCCCACCAAAGTAAGCGGGACGCTCTGCGATCCTTCTCGGGTATTCCCACCTGCAAGAACATTTCCTCAATGTCTGCTGCAACGGCAATAGGTTCTGCACGAAACCTCAATAACACACCCATCAGCTTAGCAGTCATATCCTCTCCCTGGTAAAATCTGTCGTTCAAGGAATAACCCCGAGACTTGGCTGCACAATCAAAGACAACACGTAATTTGCCCGGTTTTTAGGATTCATCACAGAATGATGTGGCAGATACCATCTTTTGAGAGTGTCAGGCTTAATCTGGTGTTCCGGGACCTCTTCCACGTAACCTATGTCGATCTGCTTGTTAATGATCGCGCTGTACTGCACACACAAGGTTTCGTCCCTCAGAAAGCTTTTGCGCAGATAGGACAATATTCTTGACACCAATGCATAATTATTGCCCCAAAGCATCGTCTCGTTCCGCCATGGAGGGGGGACGCCATGGTGCCCATTGACTAACTTCACTGAATTACGCACGATCGACAGGGTTTTCAGGTCTTCGCGTGAAAGGGACGGTTCGGATGTCAAGGTATCGCTGAACTCATTATTATACAATCTGGCTACCATATATGTCGGACTAGTCTCACCATGACGGATGCAATTCGTTGAGACAATCTCTCGCGGCCTTCCTTGGAGCGGGCCGCTGAGGACCCAACCAAGTAATGATCTAACTGCGTAGGGTTGCCTGCGCTCTCCAACTTTCTGGTCCATGACCCAGTGAGCTTAAGGCGCGTCACAGCCGACGAGGATGGTTACTTCTGCATCAGGAATCTCATCGAACGGAAGATCCCTCAGGTGTGACCACCTTTGAGCTTCCAATTTTATCGACGCCACAGGTCTTACGGGTAGATCTGTCACAGAACAGGCATTGTTTATGTCAACAGTCTCTTGCCCATCCACAGAAACAATCCTCAGGCGGACGTTCTTGCAACGGGTGGTAGTTAGCCCATTCACCGTCGTGATTGACGGAGTAGACTGGGAGCCTGAGACGCCGATACGCTCGAGTAGATCCCCTTTCACTAGAGTGGTATCTGAACCTGTGTCTAAGAATGCATACGTCAAAACTGAACCATGTATCGAGTCAAGTGTCACCGGTACTACACCCAGTCTTGTATACCGTTCAACGGTATTAGCCAAGTTGCAGGTACTCTGATGTTTACTATCTTCTTCAACCACATGCACTGTGTGCGTGAGGTGTAGTAGACTGTGGTGACGCCCACCGCAGCCGTTCACGCCACAACGCGACGTAACCCTGCAGTCTGAGGCTCGGTGGTGCAGCTTAAGACAAACAAGGCAGCATCCAAGTCGTCGCAAGTTGTCCCATCTCGCGGGAACTTCCATGGCAAGGAAGGAATCACATGCTTCGAAGGCGTGCCTACGGGGGCACAAGGCACAAAAATCACGAGGGTTTTTTGCCCGATCTTGTCCAACGAAAAGTTGGATGACTCAAAGGGACCTCTCTTTGTATCTTGACGACTGCTCCCAGGCAAATTCATTGTCCTCGATTCCTTCCGTTCACTTTCATTAACTCCTTGGCCATATCTGCTGCACGAATTCCCCGCACAACGCGAGATAAACTCGGTCAGTTCGTTAAAGGACGGTTCTCGCGCCATGCCAAAAATATGATCCGCGGTCTCCGTCCACTTATGCTGTGGATGCAATGGTGAGGCTCTCACGATGCGCTCTAGTGTGGTCACCGAGTTGAGATCGGCCACACAATTCATTCGACTCAGTGCAATAGAGCAGTTCTGCATTCGTACGGACAATTGTGACAAAGCCTCAGTGCTGTTGCCCACACACTTGCCGTTGTGCAGCAACCCATCAATCACAGATCTAGCGCCAAAGTATGGCTGTCCATAAAGTTCTTTTAGCAACTGCCGCGCTCTCCGATAGCCAGCACTAGGTTCTAGCATGATGCATTCATTTATTGACTCTCCAGCACGACATTTGTAGTAAAACATCAGGTGGAGTAGACCCTGACCATCATCCGATACATTAGATTCAACATAGCTCTCGAACTGTCGCACAAATTTCCAATAAGTCATGGGGTTGCCATCAAAGAAACAGAGTTCCATTGTTGGCAGTGCCAAGCTTGCAGACATTGGAGCCAGTGCGGAGCCTAATTCTGCACCAGACGTAGTTGGTACTTGCTGTGCGGTACGGACGGTCATCGGATTCAAACGTGTCCCACAACCATCAAGAAAATTATGTACGTGGGCGTTTCGTTCATTTCTATCATCTTTTTCTGCTTCTACATGCTCATCATAGACATCCTCATCCTCATCGGCCAGCATAGCGTTTAACCTAGCACCTTCTACTTCTGACTTAGCTCGCAATAAAACCATCTGTAGCCTAACTTCTTCCTTAAGCTGTCTTTCTTTCAGTTCAGCTTGTAACAACGCACATCTAGCCTGAACACCCTTACGACTAGTAAAACTACCACGGGCACCAGAGCATGAGACAGAATCACAAGCACCTTTAACGTGCCCAGATGATTTTAATTGATGTTCCAGTATAGGTTGATTCTTGCAATTGTCAGACATCATCGAGGGGTAAGCAGTTTTAAGATCAAAGTTGAGTGCTGTACGATCTTCCACGAAGACGTTGAGCAACGCGTAGCAATAAACCAACGATCCCAAATGGTCAAAACAAGATTGGTTCACAAAGCCACGGTACTATCGAACAAATGATCGAAGTTAATAAATAGACAACCTCAACAGTTTCGATCGACGGATCGTTTCCGGGGGATAATTACAATTTGATGCCAAATAGGCTAAAGATGAACTATGAGCACATAATATGACATTCGTACCCTACAGAGTTCTTTCGAGCAGTCAACAGGTTCAAAAACGGCAGGGACGAGCCGAGCTCCAAAATGTGATGCACGCACCACTCAAGCAAAGTACAAAAAGGCGACAAGTGCCTATTCGCACAACTGTCAATTGACGCGATAGAACAAAACATCTGGGTCAAGGCTAATTAAGGGCCAGAAGCAGGGGCGGTAGAATATACAGAGATAAACGTTTTGGGGAAATTGGGTTGGGTGGGATTTTCACACGACTGTGGCCTCGAAAGTCGATACAAGTCCAATGTCGTACAGACTCTGACAGCAAAACTTTGTCATCTGCAAAAATGGACACCACGTGGTATGGAGATCTTGTACTTATGGCCATTGAGACTCTCAGTATCTGCGAGTGTAGAGGGATTTTTTCGGGGTGATTTGGAGGGCACAAGATTTTGTATGTTAACGTAAGATAACCCCTCATACGCCTGTAGGCTAGGATAAATAATTCTAACTTCGAGAGACGGTCTTCACACGACAAAGAAAACAGACCCTCAACCAGCTTAGTGGCCCGTCTCTGGATTGCATCTAGAGCAGTGACTTCTTTCTTCCAGTTTGGCGCACACGCCTGAATGTTGACTTCTAGTGGTGGCCTTACCAATGTGCTGTAGATACGTGAGAATCTATCGATTGGGATATTCCCAAGGATCCTACTAAGCATAGCTAACCTGCTGATAGCTTTCTTTACCAGTAGCATAGTGTTAGTACTAGGGGAGAGGTTTGAAGTAACGACGGCACCTAGGTCGCGCTCCTCGTGAGCAGTGGCTAGTATAGCTCCACTGATGCGATATGTTCTAGTGATTCGATGACGGACGTGCATAGTTTTTGACTTGGAGGCTTTGAAGGGCAGTCGATTTTCCACTGACCATGGATGTAGGGTATCTAGGCCTCTTTTAAATTCTTCTGCGCCTTCAACGCTGTGTAAGACACGCCACAGTTTCGTATCGTCAGCACACATCACAACGGGGGAGTTACGCCTGGGCGATCGTTAACATAGACCAAGAATAATAGGGGACCCAGTATGGAGCCTTGTGGTATACCAGATGTAGCGTTGAACGGCCTGGATAGCTTACCTTCAACCTTAACCTTGTATGCTCCACAGGATCGGTATTGTTTGAGCCAAAGGCAAAATTCCCTGCATATACCCATATTAACGAATTTTCCCAGTAGTACAATGCGAGCAACTTTGTCAAACGCTTCCGTAAAGTCTAAGAACACAACATCAACTGGGAGGCGTTCTTCGGCAGCGTTTGTCCATGAGCCAGCGGCAATCAGTAGGTTGGTCGTGCATGAGTAACGGTTTCTGAAGCCGTGCTGTTCCGGAGCCAACAGTGAGTGGGTATTTAAACAGTTTCTCGCGAAATCGTCTACTACGCTCTCCATCACTTTTGACACGGTTGGTAGTAGAGCAATCGGTCTGAAGTTACTGACGCTCGTCCGATCCCCACCCTTGTAGATGGGAGAGATGACGCCGTGCTTCCAAGTTGCTGGAAATCAACCAGTATAATATGAGTGTTGACACAAACAAGCAAGCGGTTCCGCCAGCTCGTCTGCGCATTTTTTCAGCATTGATGGGAGTATCTCGTCAAACCCCGGGGACTTACGAACGCTCAGCAGGAGTAACTTGGCACGTACATTAGCCCGGGTAAAGTTGGGAGATGAACTCGTGGAACGATCAGGACAGAAAACCGTGGTGAATGGTTCCTTCTCAGCGGAGTTGCTGAAGACGGATGCATACTCACCACGTGATATCTCCGCTGCCTCATAGTTAGAGGCAGAGAGTCCTGAAAGTCCCATGAGAGAGGATATGGCGGATTTCGATCTGATCAATAAGGCCATGTGGCCGAAGAAGCTTTTAGGACAATCGGCTATAGATCTCGCAAGTGATACTTGTTGAGACCTGCGGCCGGCGTGTATGGCTGCCATGCATTGATTACGACTGCATCTGTATGGCAGGTGTGAGGCGCCATCTCCTTTAAGGAGAAATGCATACCCCGTGGCCCGCTTCTCCTTCATTAGACGCCTGGTCGATGGTGTGAGCCAGCAGGACTTACAGGTAGGGCGTGGAGTATAAAGTGGGACTGAACTAGTTATCGCGGTGTTTAGGTGTAACGTAATACATACACAAGGTGGTGGACAGTTAGCTTGGAATAAATGTTCCCGCACCTTTCGAAAGTTGGCTCGTCTGAAATTACGTCGAGTCGACAGTAAAGAGCAGATTATCGTGACATCGCATGTTAAGTAAAAACTGATTGTGGCATGGTCGCTTGCACATGAAGGTGCGCCAACCTCGACTTTATCCACCATATGTGGCTCGGTAGTCAACACCATGTCTGGTGGGGATGGCCTTTGACCTTCTCTCCACCTTGTGGGTTGATTGACATGCTCGGTGAACCCTACCTCTCGCACGAGGTTGCAGAATTTAGTAGTCGCAGTACCAGACGTCAGCCCGCTGGAGAGACCTGCATGCGGGAGGTTGAAGCCCCTAGGGCGATGGTGCGATGTCCGGGGATTGCGGTGGCCCGTCTAATGGCACTGTGCATTCTTTCATCCCATACTGGGGTTGCGGACGGGGCACGATAAATGACGCCGACAATGACTTGTGATAAGTGGGATGTCCTGACATTTATCCACAGGGACTCTTCAAGTGAAAGCATGGTTGGGTCTCTGTTTAAGGCTGCGCGTAATTCGGCACCAACGTAGAGTGCTACGCCCCACCTCTACTGGCTAACCGATCCTTGCGAAAAATAGTATAACCAGGAATTTCTATCTCATGATCGGATATGTCCGGCGTTAGCCACGTTTCGCTACACCTACGATCCTGAGCTTCCTTAAGTCGGCAAGATTTTACCGTCCCTCCGCTTTGTTTTCCAGAAAAAGAACGTCAGTAAACATGCACCACCAGCTAGATACGTGTACCTGTGAACCTTCATCTGGAATGGTGTCCGTCTTCAGATGTGTAACGGGTACTACCTGAGCTAGGCCGGCCCGTTTGAAGTCGGCCGTACCAGGCTTTTTGGCTGTGAGGAAGGTGGTGGGCTACTGATGACCTCCAGCATCTTGGTCATCGTTACCACACTTGCCGTCATGGGGGGTACACCAGTGAGAGGTGTCCCACGCTCAGACCTTGGTTTATCTGCGTGGAGTCGGATCTCGGATGGAAAGCTGGTTTTTAGCGTGTACCACTTCCGAGGCACAGTGGACAACACATCTCGTTTGAAGAGGGTGATTCGTAATAGTCTGGGAGCTGAGACGGAGCTCAGGTGTATTGGGCGCGGAAGGTGTTGGATACACAATCTTCCACATTCGCCTACGTCCAGGTTTAGTTTAATCCATATAACCTTCCACTGGTCGATGTCGTGCTTATACGCGTGCAGTGCATCAGCATCCTTCAGCTCCTCTACGCCGTGTACAGCCAAACTACACGTTCGGTCCTACTGGGAACTCTGAGAGTTGCGACATGCCGTTCGTCGAGTTTCCCTGATCACCCGAGGGAAGTCAGGTTTCGCTCTTGGGCAAGAACCATTGAGCCTAAGCTAGGAAGATGCTGTTACGGGAACCTCCTCAACGTCTTCTAACTGGCCCGGCATGGCACGGATTGGCCGAGGGCGTCCGTCTTGGTGGGACTTACGAAGTCTTCATAGGGTGGGTTTGTCTTCCAAGCCTAGCTTAAGTGGATCACGAAGGGATCTCCACTGCAGCTGATTGTCAGCGTCTTTCTGATTCAGCAACGCGCTTTCGCTTTTCAAAACGTTATAGATGATGAGATTATGTCTAACAAACTCCGGGCAGCGACTACGCCTGGGCGTATTTGTGCCCTGTGCCCTGAGCTGATGGACGGCTGTGTGATTACGGCTTTCGACTAACGGCTTACAGCTTTCTTGGTTCGTGCCGATGGGCGACTTGGAGGCAGCAGCTTGCTGAGACATAGTGAAGATACACTCACTACGCTTCCGCTTAGTGCGGCCTGTTGAAGCTGGTTTACTGACCACTACAGGAGACGGCGGACTTTGGTTGTGTGCGGCCTGGCTGAGGTTGCCTGGCGTTGGCGTATCGGGGCTGCATATTGCAGAGATTGAGGAACTGACTAACCTGCTTGTTCTATTTGTATCCTGAGTGATGCTGTCCTCACGAATGTTTAGTCGGCATGTCATACTATGGTGTCTGAGGACCGAGGTGGGCGAGTCTCGGAGCCCTAAATACAAATCTATGGGAAGTTCGGGGTCGCACTTGCAGTGAACCCAGTAGTTACAGAAGTCACTGGCCATGGCTTTGCTGCGAGGCCCTAATACCTTCGAACACGGTCCACAGACGTCGGCAGTCGGACTAATGACACGTCCCATGCTAGTTAACTAACTAATTCGCGGAGCCTATAAGGCTTAGGAAAGTAAATATAAAGAACACGACGAATAGTGCTTGCCAAACGTGCTGTCCGGTGGGTCTATATGGCGCCACGAGTTATTGCTGTGTTGCTGCAGTGGCAGCAGTGTCAAGAGACGAAATCCGCGCATCAAAAGTACTTGGAGAGTTTTTGAAGCCTTCAATTGGAGAAATAGCGCTTCCACTCAGATAATTTTTGGTAATGACGTGATATTCCTTTTTCTTAAAAAATTCGTCAAGTTAAATTTGATTTTCGCGCGTCTTTCAATTGTTGTCCACTTCAACCGACCTGCATACGGAATCATCGATTCAGCGACTGATACACTGGTACAAGGCAGAGCCCCAATTCTCCCTGATCCGATCAGATTTTCTTGCTGGGCGCCAAGTGGGTGCGCACATACGTCACTCAGTAGAGACTCTGGCAGTGCCTTCGTGAATCATGGTGCATTCAGCACAACATACATGGAAATTTATCTGAAGAAAGATCTCAGCAACTGGTTGTCGTCTAGCTGATCTTTCGCGCATCACCACGAGATGGCGGTGAAAAAAGGATTTACCTCTCCTAGGATGATTAAGCATACTTTCCCCCGTATGGACAAGAAAGCGTTCCAAACGCTGTACGGGGTTTATATATGACCGCCCCTCGAGTATGCTAAACAGATCGTGTATACCTGCCCGAAGAAAGACATACTAGCTGTTGAGCGCGTCCAGCGCGCGGCTACCAAACCAGTCGCGGGGTTAAGTAATGTCGGGTAAGGGTACCGACTTGAAATTTTTGATTTATACCCGTTCGAATTTCGACGACTCCGCGGTGATTTAATTTTTACACACCTTTTCTTTAGAGTAGGTCTCGTTGAACAGGACTTGGTTATAGCGAATAATGACGGTTGGCGGGGACACAACAAGAAGCTTTTCAAGCTTCGTCACCAGACCTTCCTTAGGCAGCAGTTCTTTTCTTACAGGGTTAGTAACCCTTGGAACAGTCTTCCCCTTGATTTCGTTAGCAGTGCTTCAAGCCATCGTTTTAAAACATTATTCGACCCTCACTTTCAAAAAGTTCTATTACGCGGGTAATCTCACTTTGTTTCTGGTATTTACCGTATTCCCTAAAAGCGGTGCTACCCCCTGTTTTCAACGAATGCTTTCAGATCAACGGACGTCCGCTCGATGTTAGGCAAGAAAAACTGACTGGATCCGGTGAAACTGGGCCTCGGCCTCGAACCCATGTAACAATCGCTGAATCGCTGAAGGCGGGCGTCTCTCAACTAAAAGGCAGTCATTGAAAACAAGGTGTAGCACCTCTCCTGAAGGTTATAGTGAATACCGGAATCAACATAAAATTGCTCGCATACTATAATTTTTGGAAAATGAGGGTCATGATGTTTCGAAGTATCTCAAGAATTGCGCCTAGCGGTCTCAGGATAAACTGTTCCGAAAGTTAATAATCCTGTAAGAAAAAGCTGCCGCTTAAGAAATGTCCGAGAACGAAGCTCGAAAAGTTCTTTGTTGTCCTCGCCGGCCGTCATAATTTGTTACAGCGAAAGACTGTTTTACGAGGCCTACTCGGAAAGAGATGGGTGTGAGAATTTCATCACCGCAGAGTTGTCAAAATTCAAGTGGCTGCTTATCAAGAATTTCAAGTCGGGCTCGTGTGCGACATTTCTCAGACCCGTGACTATTTTGGTGGCTGCGCGCTGGACACGCTCATCATTTAACACGTCCTTCTTCGGTCCGGTATACACGATTTGAACGGCAAACTCAAGGTGAGTCTCATATAAACCACGTAAAACGTTTGAAAATATTTCTCGTCTATTCGCGGAAGTGTACCTAATCCAACTAATAGTGGCAGTTTCTTTTATGCGGCCATCTCATGCTGTTACGCGAGGGATAATTTGGGCGACAGCCAGGTGCTCACACCTTTCTTTGGTTCTATTTTCGTGATAACTACTGCGCTTAACGCATAATGAATCACGATGGCGTAGGTAGAGTCTTCACTGAGTGGCATGTGTGTGCACTTAGTGTCATTTGGTGGGGGACTCCAATCGTCCGACCAGCGCTTAATCGCGTCAAGATAAATCCGTATTGAACTGGGATTTGCGGCATTACAGATTTCAAGTCATCGGTGTATACGAGGGCGTTCTTACTGGAAGGCCATTGATGTGGATCAGAAATAACAGTTGGGTATCATCCAAAAATCATCAATCTGCCGAACTACTCATTAGTAATACAAGTTCTATGCTCAGCAGTGGCGTTGGGGGATTCTAGCGTGAACTGTTCGAGAAATCCTGTCGGGGCAGTCGATCCCCTGGATCATTTGATGGATTCCATATGAGACAGTGGGACAGGTGGGTAACCGAATCCAAATGTGAAATTTCTGAGCTCCCTGCGTGGCCTCGTGGCTCAGCCGGTGGAGCGCTTGTCGCGTTGAGGCATGGTGTTTCTGTCGCTGGTTCGAATCCAGCTGCAGCCCTGAGTTTTCAAAGTTGGGTCTCATCCAAAAATAACAGAAAAGCTAACACTGACCTTTGACGAACTCGTGGTGAGATCACCTTGGACGTCCCCAAAATCCTAAACACCCTGCGGCGTGGGAGTTGCCTTATCAATACCACCGTCGCGTTTCACATTACCTTGTGAATGTGAATGTACCACAAACCGCTAACACCATAGCTAGTATGTTTGCGTGGATATCGCAGTTTTACTCGTAAATGTATAATGAATCCGTGGCATTTTTACTACTGTAGGATACATTCACCAGGATGACAGTGTTTCAGCTACTATCGTTGGGAACACCGCTCAAACAGTCTGGCGCTTGTTTGAATTCAGAGGTACTACTGAAACTTCCACCGACATTCTTCTTCTCTGGCAACTGCCATGCGATTGTGCTCAAAGTTCTCCTGCTTCAAACTCCATAGCACCCTTGATCGTTATGTTGAAATTCGCTTGTAAACGGTGTATAAATCAATAAATAAAGTTTGTTTGCATATTCACCGCCTTCTCTTTACGACTTCCGATTCGCGTTAAGGTAAGGCTAAGGAAACCTTGGGCGTACGAACCTAGGAACTGGCACTACGACAAACTCTCCTATAAATAAATAGGGAGACGAAAGATCTGTTTTGGTTTCAACTGTAAACGTTCCGTCATCGAGAAAGGAGGCAATTCATCGAGGAATCTCATTGAATATTATAAGTTTCCAGTTTATGTTTCAGGGGGCCCACGACCGACACGATCAAAAGCCTTGGTAAAGTCAAGGAAAATAGCATTTGAGATGGGGTCATTGTCTTTGGCCTCCGTCAGACTATACACGAAAATAAACATATTAGTTATGCATGATCGGTTAGGAGGGGAGCCATGCTGGGTAGAAGAAACGTGATGGCTTGATAAGAAGTGGTTGTGAAGGACACGCTTTAATAAGCGCTCCATTATCTTGCAGGGAATACTGGCGAGGCTGGTTGGCCGATAGCTAACCTGAGAGTGCCGGTCATCAGCTTTAAATATGGTTGTGACCGTTGCCTGTTTCCATGCTCTAAAGAGAATGCCAGTTCAGAATATGTGTGAACGGCCTTTTGGGCATTCTTCCGGATTAGCAGCTGCATCTTCTTTGGAAAGGACTGAACGGCCATTCACAGATAGTTTTTCGGAAGCCTTATTTTACAGACTTAAATTCTGATTTTTGCGGATGATAATCATTTTGATTTACCTTGTAACCTTCGCAAGTCTATTCATTCCGGCCTATCCTCGTCTTACAAGAGGGAGTCACACGGAAACTTGGCTCTCTAGGATGTAGTCATCACTGGGAGGGAGAATGGGACATGACAGCGATCTATCCATCGAAAAGCACGGGGCGGAAAATATCTCCAGTTCTTCAACTTTGTTCCGCTAACATACTAGCGGGGCTTGATCGGAGCACTAATTCATGTGATCGGGCGCATTTTTACCCTTGATTAGCCGCAGATGGAACAGAAAATACTGAGAAAAGCGTTATTGGCCGACGGATATACCTAAAGCTTCATAGGCCATCGCACCATGATGGACAAATGTGATTATTCATCGCAAACAGTTCAAAAGAAAAATATGCTTCTATTTGCGCACTTGAAATGTGATCATCTGGCAAAGGACAAGTACAAATTGTAATGTGCCCCATCCCGTAGGCATGTGGCTGCCCAAATTCTGGTGCTTCAAACCACCAACTGACTCGTT
>LUCH01005229.1:0-14933 GCA_013368495.1 Paragonimus heterotremus | reverse complement strand
TATGAACGGGGTTTTTCTGACCACTGTTTCTCACGTTCTCTACCGGTTCACTTGCAGTGGCAGTGACGTTTACATAGGCAGAGCAGGTCGGCAAATATAACAGCCAGTGGTGGAACACGTTCAAAAACTCATGGCGAGAAAATCTCAAATCGGTGGATCCGTTGTTCGAAACCCCGCAACATTAATTTCCAGACACTTAATGGTCACCAGGTTGTCTTACTTAGATCATTCAAACTACTGTTACTTCAACAGTACCCGAAGCTATCGACCTTCAGCAAAGCCACATTGTTCAGAAATCACCAGCCGGCGCAAGGTGTACAAAAGTGGTCGGAGCAACCTATGGGGTGGCCGTGGTAATGACGACACAATACGTAATTTGGCAGTATGCGTGTCTATACGCTGTTTACCTCTATTTGTCCGCTATATGACTTGCACGTTTTATGTTTGCGGCTGATGACGAAAAGCAAAAGGTTAACATATCGTAACACGCCTTTTTTCTGCAGGGCAGTTGGGATGCTTACTCAGTTAGCATATTGGAATCCAAGAGTTACCTCCACGTTTAGCTGCATACAAATGGGGGTGGAAGAGCATAACTATGAGAATGGGATTGGAATTTCAGCAGCTTATGGGTAAGCAATGACGGTGACTGAACTATCCACCCGCTCCTTGAGAAATTACGGGCATTTCGTAACAGTTTGAGTGTATATGAGTGTTCTTGCTTGGCGCTTCCCTCGATTTTATTTGTTTAAGGGCAACGGCTTCCAAATGCTCCTGTTTCCACAGCTCTGCGTATGCGATATTTCTTTCAGCGTTCGTGAAAATATGGGTCGTTTTCGAACTTTCGATAAAACTTAATAGAAAAAATATTTCAGTCCAGCGAGGAAAGTGGCGTTGATGTGCATGTACTATGAAGCTTTCGGAGAGCCGGAAGCGAAGCACGCAGACCCATAGTGCTTCTAAACTTGGTAATGGTGCGCCTTTTGAATGACCTTACTAGACGCCATCACTCCGAACCCACGCAGCACTGCGTATGCTTGTTCGCTCACTGAGACAGTGGTGGCCACTTCGCTTGTGGATAGAGGAGCGTAAGTTGTCCTCTCGAAAGACGAATGTTCCCGCTCGAGAATAGAGATTAAGACGTGCAGAAACCTGGAGATATGGACCAGCCTGAATGTATGATTTTGTTCTAGCAAAACGGAAGCGCTCCTACCGCACTTCCAAGAGGCGATCAACCTAACTTTCCCTCAAATTAACATGGGAAGCATTCACGCCCACCGGTTTCTTGAGCACAACCCTTGTAATCTGTCTCCCATGTAATAGATAGCTGTTCAATGAATTCTTTTAGCGGAACCTGATTGGTTGGGCCTGGGGAAAGGGAAGCGTTCAACGATGCCTTGCCTGTCTCACAAAGTGATGATATTGAAATAGTCTCTAAAAATCGATACTCCATTCCCGTATTTCTTCTTCCTTGAAATTTGCGGTGCCAGCCTCAGTGTGTGCAGTAGACAATGTTACCGCCCTTCGAGCAACCGTCATTCTTAGAAGAACGAGCGCTACATATTCGTCCGGTAAGCCCAGTTCTGACTTCTTGCCAGAAAGGATTCTCTTCATCTCGGCCGAAAGTTTCCTACCGTAACAATACATAACCCACGAATATTCGCTCACTAGCGGTGGCGAGTTAAGGAGGCGGATTCATGTCTGGTTAGTCTGCTGCTTCCTCTGAAAAAACAGTTCACATAGATAAATGGTAGTGTCAAGCAGGTGAGGATGGTGTTCTGGTCCTACGGAAAGCCGGTACGCTTGAAGGGGAACCGGAGTAGATAATGCCCACGTTGCGCGTAGTTCTGAGTCCTTATACAGCAGTCATGTCGGCCACAAGATTCGAGTACCTACGATGCACCAATAATGCCAGTTCTCACGCAGGTCATATGTTACTGGTAATAACGTTGGCTTGAGGCAACAAAAAGTTGATGGTTCCGAAGACAACCGTTATCAAGAACGGTACGGGAAGCACATTATGAGAAATGACAATACCATATTGAACGGCCAACGACACAAAAAGTGCGCTGAACAGTAACGACTAGTTAACGCAGCAAGAATGTTGACTGTCTGGGAGACAGGACAGATATACGTATAGCGAGACAAAGATTGAATAAGCACTGAGAAAAAATTCTAGCACACAGCAACAGAGGCAGATATCGCGATGAAAGTTGCATGGGTGATGATCCGTACGCCCAAAATCCTCGGCCTCACGCCAACGCGGTATGGAAGCCGTAATGAGATGACAGTGGTTCTGCAGGCAAATGTTTTGACAGTTTACTCACTGAGCAGAACTGCTGAATTCATTGCAAGCAGATTAAAACGGTCGGTCGGCAAAAACAGGAGAACACTCAGTGCAACTGCACGTTAAATACAAAAGGAGATTAATGACCACGGGAATTCCCGTCAATCTTGAGGATTCAACCGAGATTTGGAAAGGTCGTGTGCAACTCCAAACAGTAATTACTGAATCATTATTATATTGAGGAGTGTAGCCTACAATATTGAAGATGTGATGAAATTACTGTGCACCCACGAATGAAGTCGCGTTACTTGGAAACAGCTCAATAACTCCGAGGTTAGGGGTTTGCAGTTACTTTGCATTGAAAAAGCGGGATCAGTCAGTACACTGGTAATGCTAAGGTAGCTTTTACGTCGCGGGGAGTTTAGCGTTTTAGACACGTCGACGATGGTGTCACCTGAAAGCAGTCCCGGATAAAGGATGCAAACAACGACAACGCATGAATTCTAGTTGCCCAGATGGGAAACGCTAAACTAATGCGTCAAACTGATGTAACGTAGGAAGGTGGATATTTGAACGTATATTTGGTTCATACTTAAATACATCTTTGTTCAAAACCATTACAAACTTGTTCCATGAGTTCACCATTAGGTTGCTAAGAAAAATGAAATGGACAGCCCCTCCCGATCTGATTTTCTATATTGTGAATCTACGACTTATCAAACGTTAGTCCCGTCGCACGAAAATCGGACAGTTTTGAGGACCTATACTGCCATAATGAGTAACGTTTATATATTGTGTTAAGATCCCATCTCACCCACACCATTCACGCATTTCAGCAATCCCAGAAGGTCCTGGTGGCTTAGCCACTTTATGCCTCATACCACTCAGTTGGTTAGTTTTCGTATTTTTTCGAAGACAGCCACGTCCCACATGAGATGCAATACTCAGGCTAGAACGAAGCATCCAAAAATACAACGAACTGTGGTAAAAATAACGTAACGAACCCAACCGAACATGAATTGCCCATGGCGGATTTCACTTAGTGAAGCGGTGATTGTGCTTTATGACAGCCGCTGCACCTGGAACAAACGGGGTAAATTTAGCATCGATTGGAATGTCCACATAATTATTTTATTGGTTCGTCGCCAGCTAAACTGAATATCCCCGTACGTTCTTACGATTTCGGGTTAGATACCGCTAGACAAGATGTTGCTCTTTGGGACGTTCGGCGGTTGGTTCCGCTTTTGTGTCCATTCACAGATGTGTGACATTCTTCTGGAGGTCGTCCAAGTTCCACGTGCTTCCAGACAATATTCTATCATCCGAATGGATTTACTAGAGTGACGGCCAAGTCACTTACGCCAATCACGAGGAACAGAGTACCTAGGATGGATGCTTGTGATACACCGGCAAATGGAGATTCCTTCACTCCAGATGACCTCCCTGTCAGAAACGTCTGGGTTCACCAACAGACTGTTGGTGATATCCCTGCCTCTCTTAGCTTCTGATGTAATATCCTGCGGCAGACAAATTTTACTGCGTCCTGGAAGTAGCACACGCCAATCGCAGGTCCTCTACTTAGCCTTTTCTTGATGGCCTCCACAGACCTCAACAGTTTAGTGAGACGAGAGCTGTCCTTAAGAAGGCCAGCTTGATGAGCCTTCAAAACGTTTTCTCACAGAGAGGGCAGCTAGGTCCTAGCCGTAATATCCATTCGAAATTTTGTGGGATGTTGATCAGGCCTAGAGATCAGTAACTTTCGACAGTCGGTCGATTTTGCTTTTGAAGATGAGAGTTGAGATGACTCCTCCTCAACCCATCAAGGCTATGCCAGCACGCAGCGCGAGAAACAGAAAACGCAGCAAGCTTTCGGCAGGTTTTAAGATAATTGAATGAATTTTATTCCATCTCGTTGACTTCTTGCTGTCTAATGTGTCGCTGGCTGGAATGTTTGAAGCGCAATATCTTCATCGACAGTGGTAGCACAACTGAACCCAGAAACAATTCCAGGTATTTCGTAACTGCAGCGGTAGGTGTTTTGAAAGCTGTGACACAAACGCGCATGGTGCAATCTGGTAGATCGATCTCGTTCCTCCATTACATGAAAACGTGGTCCTACTTCAATTTCTTGAACAGGACTTTTTTCTGCATGACCACAAAATCTCTGGATGTTTTGTGCAGTGTTACATGTCAGGGTTAACTCACAAAACTCTCAAAAGTTTAACTGTTTCGTCTCAAACCCACTTTACTCCACGAAACTTCGAATTAAGTTTGACCGGGCCAACCCACTTGCTCAAGCTAGGTTGCTTTTTTGACGATTGGATTCCGTCTTCTTCTGCCAGTGCGTTTATCGATGAGCTTCTTCCGCGCGAACCCGAAGGCTATCAACGCGGAATGCCTACAAAGCACCAACATCCTCCGTGAAGTACGGTTGGCTTACATTACTCTCCGTGCTTCCAGTATCAATTTCTTTCGGCCAATCACGCGAAGCGGCTGCACGTTTTAGATTGGTTTTATCAAGCAAAAATATATGAATGATAAACAAGTCGTCGTGTGATTGTAATTTCAAAGCAACTCTGCTGGCAATTTTTCCTGATGTTGCGGGGTGCCCGTTTACGATCCATTATGAGGTAAGGGCTATCTGACCCTGCCAATGTTCTATGGGCACACCAACGTGTTATGGTGATTTGAACTCGCTGACGAAGTTAAGCAACACATAATGGAAGCCAGTTCCCCTGATATATTCCAAAGGTCAGTTGATTTTTGACGCACCAAAGTTCAAAGTTTACACCCTGATTGACGCTTAGCATGGAACTTCTTCAAAAATTTTGGCGGAGTTTTAAAGAAATTAAATAGATGGAAGCAGGTAAAATTCTGTTGACTCCAAAACAGTCTATGCATAGGTATTTCGTGGCGCACTGCCTTTTTACGAATTAGTTCTGTCAATACGGCTTGTGGGGGAAACGAGCTTGTGGTCGAATCTGAGGACGTCAGAGATTCCACAGCAGGCTCATTCAAACGGCAAACGAAAGCGTCAGCGCCCGACGACTGGGTGGTTGTAGAGAAAGGGAAAAATGGTAAGACGTACCGAGTGAACCATAGTAAGCCTAGATAACACGGTCGACTGATGCTATTTCCAATTCATTTAAGATTTCTGTGATGCGTGCAATCCATCCGTTGAAGCACCTAGAATGGGTGTTACCGAGTAAGTTCTTGGTCACGTCCTTGACTATCCATGCATAAAAAGATCTGTTCAGATTGATCGGCGGTTTCGAGGGGAGGACAGCAGCCCTGCGAGTTAATTGCAGGCGAACTTCGCGTATGAACGGTTACTCTCTTAACAAGGGAAGCGTCATACCTAACGTTTGCCGTGACAGGGGAAATCCAAGGTATGCACACTGTTTGAAAGCAAAGTACGTTTGAGCTGGAAAGGTAAACGTCGACCTCGATGGCCACACGGATGACCAGCCCATTATTTTAGTCCCGTCTCCTTCACTGCTGTCAGCGGGTATCTAAATTCTTCATGCCACTAGTACCTCGGTTGACTCTGCCACCCAACAGGATGACACAAATAGTATTATAAGGCTAAGCTTGATTTAGTGTAGGAAATTTGAAAGTTTTGTGTATTTAGTGATGACGATTACCTTCTGCCATTTTGTAGGCAAGCGTTTTCCAGTAGTCTGATGAACATCTTTGGATTCTGGCCTCATAAACTTTGATACTCAGCGAACTTTGCAGTCAATGCAAAAACGGCCGGTAATGCGTCGGCAATGTTCAGCATGTTGTTTGTTTGGACCCCTTGCTTTAAACTATTATATATCGGTTTCATATGTCTACTGTGACCTGGCCACCCTGTACTTCAAGTGACAAACTCCTTCATGAATGAAAGCAGCAACGAGCTACTAAGACCATTTGGAGCCTTCGGGATGAGGTTTACGAAGTCAGACTATCAGATTTGCATCTATAACCTTTAGAACCCCATCACTCCGGAAGAGACCATATGCTTGTTTCTTCGTTCCTCACATCAATTTGTTATCCACACAGTTGCTTGTTCGGCAAAACTCTCAAGTGTTCACTGAGAGGTCATCTTCTAATTGTGAAGTCCCAACACAATGTGAATTTGTAACACGAGCAATGCTATTCTCGACGGTGACGCTTACGCCGGCTCAATTTTTACTTTCTAGATTCTTCTTGTTAATTGTCATAGTGGCCTATGTCTGGCAGCTATTTTGCGCGTTTCGGGTACTGCCGTCGCTTCGCGATCAGAGGCCTGGGAATGCGGAACCCCTAAATTTGTCTGGTTACTATGTGTTATGGCAGAATCGTTTTCAAACCACGAGTAGACAAATACCGACTACGGACCTAAAAAACCAGTTAAGCGACGGCTCCATGAGAATATTTGGGGTGAGCAAAAAGTGAGGAAACAGGTCGATGCACGTATCAGCTGCGACAGTAGCTGTCTGCGATAAAACTACCTTGTAACTACACAAATCGATTGCTTAGATTGGAAAAAATTGTTGTAAAATGAACGTACGAAGCTAACTCACGGGTCTCTTTGCCAAACGAAACTGAATATAAAGGGCCGGTGCTTCGTGAAGCACGCCAAATGACAACAAATAAGTTATATAGTGACCTCTAAACTGGTAAGCATGGTGAGTATACTGGTTAAAGTTGAAAGACAAAGCGGAATCTGTACACAGTGGAGTCAAACATGAAATTTAGAATTCGTAAATCGTTTGACAAATCGGAACCAAGTGCTATTGTCTCCTGTCGTTAGTCGAGGATTGGCGTTTTACATAACCATTACCGTTATATACGATTGCAGCGTGTAAAACCTTTGAGCTATGTGTGGACTTTAGCAGCGTGATGATGGATACGAACGTACGTGAGACCAATTAGATATGACGGTACTGATTTCACCTTATTAGCCTGAGAACGCGCGAACTTTTATTAGTTACAGGTAATGTTTGTATCGGGGTTACAATGTATGTAAAGTGCCCTGCCTTTTCTTCCAAATTAAGATGGCGATCGGATCGGATCTTGCTTTGATCCAGAGAGCCAAATGGACGAAAACTTTGAACCTTTCGGATTCAACAATATCGTATTTGTTAGAGTGGAGTAGCCGGTAAAGGCAGCCAAGGTCATGTGTGTGTATGTCGTAATGTCGGCTACGCAAAGGTGCTTAGGCAGCGGGCACTGAATCTATGACTATATAACAGAATTATCGTTGTAGTTACAGCACTACTGTCTTTCGCCTGCGGATGAGCGGAGTCCGACAACGTAATATCAGACATGGAACGCTCCGATTTTGCGACGGATTCCCCGTGACCGCCGGCCTATTATTCTGTAAGGCAGAAGCCTCCATTAGTTTAGAGAAACTTGGTGTGGCCTTCGTTTCATTTATTGCACGTAGCAGCGATCAGGCAGAGTGATCAATGCCTCAGCAGCCGTGCTCCTGAGGTGGGTTGAAACTTCACTATCAAAGAATTCAGACTTGCGGGACAAACATTACTGCTGGTTTCCCGCGGGAACTCCATTTCCCTTAGTTCCTGTGATCACACGGCTGGGTCAGAGACTCACCATGATATCCCACTTGTAACTGTGAGACTTGACGACGTCTGCCTTGACATGAAACGTGGGTATGTTGCAGGAATGATGCAACACCGGACGGTCAACGCGCCGCACCACAGTGATCACCGTGGGGCTAAGCCACTACAACATCGTTGTCGCAACCTGAAGTGAGACAAGGCTTGCAGATCAGGGTAAGCACCTGAAAACACAAATGAAGTGCATCGTCCGCTGGGTGGGTCACCAGACGAACGGTCAGAACAGCGTATTTACAGTCGGCTGACCTTTCTAGTGATAGTGACCGACGGACATGAAGTGCGCTCAAGTCCATTGAAGAGAATTTTTATACTATCTTATTTCATGTTACCCCTAATCTCGTATAAAATGAGAAGTTCCAAGCATGTCCCGTTTTGACATTATTTACAACTAATGCTGACCCGCTTCTCAGCCAGCAGCGTACAGTCAAATTCTTAGAGTCCTTGAGTACGTACCACTACATTTTACGTTCTGTTTCAAATACAGCCAGTATATGACCAAAGGACGACACGAGCCACTGCGACTCTTGGGAGTATTTGTTAAACTTAGCCGAGTGCTGTTCTCCTTGCAATCAATAGTCAGCCACTCGCATTATCATGTTTCTGACGAAAATATTTAGACTCCCATATGTTACCTTAGCCATCACTTCATTCGTCGTACGGTAGAAAATTCCAGTTCTCATAAATATCGATCAGCCTTTCCCAACTTCCGACTTCATTAATGGCTACATGTATGCATTCTACTTGGTAGCCATTTACCACGTGATTTATAAATCCCGGAATATCAAACAAGGGTTAATCGGTTAATCAAAACTACATGTCCTCAATGTGGCCCTGTGGCACCGCTATCTCAACGCTGTACCGTTGCACCTTCATTGGTAGGTATTTTGTTCAGCCTGTGTGTGCTAAATCGGCGAAACGTCAGTCATCCACGCTGATGCCGTAAGGCTGCGTGATGATGAATTATCCATAGTTACTACAAGGGATTCCTTACTTCGACTTGCGTACGGTGTTTCCATCAGTTGGTGGTCGCGTCTGCAACCCGAAGTTGTTGGAAAAGCGATTGTGGTCGAGTGTCGACCGACAAAATCTTCACTTCTAAGGCGGTCAACTCAAGCCGCCTGCCTATCACGCAATCTAAGTCGTCGATGTCAGTCATGTGGTAACTTCCACGAAGACGTTCAGCAAGGTGCTGCGATAAACTAACGGTCTCACATGGTAAAAACAAGGTTGGATCACAATGCCAAGCATTTACTGAACACGCTGTCATGGTGAACAAATAGACGACCCCAACAGTTTCGATCAACAGATCCTTTCCTGAAAATGTATCACAATTTGATATGGAAAAGGCGAAAGACAAATTATAACTATATAGTGTGCCAGTCATACGAAACAGAGTTCTTTAGAGCAATTAAGAGGTCAAGAAATAACGAAAAGTAGCTGAGATCCTAAATAGTAATGTATGCACCAATGCAGCAAACCACAGCAACGAACAACCGACTATTCGTACCGATGTCAGAGTGACGGGATGAAATGAAAGCGTTTGGTGTGAAGTCGATTTAACTGTCGGAAGCACAGGAGGTAAAATATCCACGAATGAACAGTTAGGGAGATGAGGTTTGGCCAGGTCTTCACACCGCTGAACTCAGGCGGTCGACGTAGTAGAGGATACAAACACTATGGAGATTGAGTACGAACGCAAAAGCAGAATATGATGAAAACAAAAAGAAACTGGTTAAAAATAACTCGTGAATGAGTATTGGTTCAAAGTTCCACTACAATGAATGAGGTATCCAGTGGACACGGTTCTTCCTGTAGCTCCCAATGGATTTTGAGTTCACAGCTGACATAATCTTGACGAGAGGTAAATAGGAAGGGTTGCTGAAATAGAAGGCTGATCCCGTCATTCTTTAATTCACCGGATATTGGTAGGCGAACGAAGAGGAACGCACAGAGGACGCAAGATTCGCAGTCTTGAGGACAACTATGGTAATATTGATTACTGATCCATTGTGAAACTGACGGAGATCAAAAGCGCGTAAAAATGAAAATTACGAAACACAGAAGCCTGCACAGAAACCTTGCACCACAATTTGCGTGACAGTGGGACTAACTGAGAGAGGTTTTTCGCTCAGCCGCGTCGTTTTCAAAGGGGTATAACTCATTGATGAGCCGACGTCTGCTGTATTTAATAGACCACCACAAAAAAAAGACAGCGCCAAAGACCTGGTTCAGTAAACGACCGATAGATAGTTCCACACGCGGCGTGAGGAAACGAACGTCGAGAGTCGATAGATCAAACCATACGCAGAGCTTAAATATCCCGCCGCGCAATCACTTCATCAGTTCACAAATCCTCGCAAGTGAAGAAGACAAAGGCGATGTGCGGTAACTCCCGTTTATTTGTGTTGACGATCAAATTCAAAAAGTGATGGTAATGGTTTCGAACAAGTCTGCAGAGTAAGTTAACGAAATGGTATATAAAAAAACGTGCACAAAATTAATCACATTAGCATTACCGTCATCATCATCATCGTCATCATCATCATCATTGACAGCAATATATCATCGGGCATTATAACTTGCACACCATCGGTCGGGCGTGTCCCGTGCCATCTGTTACGAGGACCTGATAAAACTTCCAGCTTCGAAAGTATGAGGAAATATTTAATAATATACTTGCCCCCGTTTGTCCCGTGGGTGACGTCCACATTCACAACATGCAAGAAACGTAGGAACAGTTCAACTTACGTTTGTACGGCAAATCAGAATTGCGGATATTTGTTGTTTTCATCCCACATGGTGCGAGCCACACCTACCGCGCTAATCACCGACAACACTTCACCAAGGTTCTTTAATGTTCCCTTACCATTCTTACATAAACAAACTCACCTGGAATTGCAGGCTTAAACTGGCGGCGGATGTTCCAATGTCAGCGGTTGCGATAAACTTCCCGTAAACATCAGCTGCATACTGCCTAAAGTAAGCAGTTTTTGTATTGCACAGGAACAGACTCCTGCATTCGTTCAATTCGCTGACAGTGAGTTCACGATTCATAGGATAGTACTCATATAGCAGACGACTGAGGGAGTGGTTGGGCTCTAACTCAAAAGAGCTCGCGACCAGGCAGGCATTTCTCCGGACCACAAGAAATCGTGACTTGCAACATGTGTTGTGAGAAGCAAGTTGTTTAGCAATAAACACATTAACCCACTAAACACGTCGTACAACTCTACATTCATTCATAGGTATCTTGTACTTCGTACAGCGATAGTAAATCTGGACGGTTCTCAGGGTTTCAGGCCACTATGCAATATCGTATATCAAAACCGGTTCCGGCTTGCAGCTCGTCCCACGATAGTAAATAACGTCCACCTCATCCATGCACCGCTGAAGGCACTCCCAGAACGGTGGGAATGTGCAAACTCCACGATTATCAGATATCGCCTTGATATTCGCAATACAATCTTTTTCCTACAAACGAAACATAGATAGATGGAAACAAAATAATCAATTAAATAAAAAAAGAGAGAGAGAAATGAAAATTATTCCGGCACTTGTGTGTTAAATTTCTCACGCGTAGTCAACTACAATAGTCGCAGCCATACCGAATTTCGAAAAAGATCTACGAGAAGCTCCGTTTTAATCAACAGTCAATCGAAACGGAAAGATACCAGTCCATGAATCAGACTTCGACCATTTCAAATTGTGCACCAGGTACCATGCTAGTGATTCGATTTCTTTCGGAAAGATAATTTTTCCAAACACGTCAGCTGAGGAGATCACGGACTACGAATATTACTCAAAGAGGGTCACCAGTATATTCATGGTGCACCAACGCTGGAGAGACGACAAGTACGTTGGGCTGACTTAGGTTATATCGGCATGTCCACTCCATTTGTGTGATTGGTTGCATCGACCAAGACCACGGACGTTTTGCTACTAAACCGCACACCTTTTCAGACGCTTGGATGTTTGCAGTATTTCACCCATTCCTTTCTTCAGTTTTAATGGTGTGTTTTGTGAAGAGTTGTGTGCGTGTTCTTTTCGTATTCCAATCTGAACCTTTTTTTCATTCTTCCTCCTTCTAGAATGCAATAACACGCACTCGTATATTAAAATGCTCCTTGCAATACATTTCACATCATTTCAGCTTAGATTTTTATCGTTGCAATCTTTCTTTCTGTTTATTCTCCGAGAGATAGGTAGTTCCTTTTCGTGCTAACCAATTATGTGACCAACCAGCATTGGATGGCCGGGCAAAAAGACCTCACCTACACACTTACTGGTCTCATTCCCCGGGTTTACGCCGGATACGTGGTGTATGGGTGGAACCGCAAGTGGTGCATCGCAAGCCACTTGTGGTGATGGTTGGGCTCAGAAGCCCTTCGGCTTCGGCCACTCTAACGGGCTAATCCGTTTTGGGTGCCGCCAACCATAGTTCCACTGAGCCAATCAGATTGCAGCTGTGCGGCCGAAGAGCCCGTGTGCAATCTGGATTTTGTTTACTCGCAGTACTTTCTGGTGCCTGTATCGAATTTTAAGGCTAGAGCCGTGTGAAAATCCCACCCAACCCAATTTCCCCAAAACGTTTATCTCTGTATATTCTACCGCCCCTGCTTCTGGCCCTTAATTGGCCCTGACCTAGATGTTTTGTTCTATCGCGTCAATTGACAGTTGTGCGAATAGGCACTTGTCGCCTTTTTGTACTTTGCTTGAGTGGTGCGTGCATCACATTTTGGAGCTCGGCTCGTCCCTGCCGTTTTTGAACCTGTTGACTGCTCGAAAGAACTCTGTAGGGTACGAATGTCATATTATGTGCTCATAGTTCATCCTTAGCCTATTTGGCATCAAATTGTAATTATCCCCTGGAAACGATCCGTCGATCGAAACTGTTGAGGTTGTCTATTTATTAACTTCGATCATTTGTTCAATAGTACCGTGGCTTTGTGAACCAATCTTGTTTTGACCATTTGGGATCGTTGGTTTATTGCTACGCGTTGCTCAACGTCTTCGTGGAAGATCGTTACAGTGCCCCTGTAACGTTATTTGCTCCGACACCCTGACTGCCGCATGTGGCCACATATATCAGTCGTCTATAAATTCTGAATTGACTAAACAACCGAGTATGATTACGAAGGAAGTGTAGTGGTGGGGACGAGCCTCCCAATATTTTGGTGGTAAAGCAAAAAATATTAAAACCAAGGGAAAGAGAATAACAATCAGTGTTGATACTGAGCCCACGAAGATTTGAAGTTTTGAAACCAAAGATTTATTTGAACACGATCAGATTCAAAAAGTCACTTAATGTTGGAGGGATTGGACATGAGTGAAAGGAAGGTACGCATAACCAGGCGTTCATCAGAGTGAAGTAAGTACGGCTAAACCGCGCGAGAACGAGTTTCGGCAAGCAAATAACATAAGGCTTTGGTAATATTTCTAAATTTTCATTCATCGAAAGGACAGTTACTCGCGCGTTAATCGACTGACCGCATCAGTCTCTGCAAGGAATGTTCACATTTGCTACCAAGATGACTTCGGGCGTAAGGACAGGAACAGCCAACAAAGAGGGAGTAAATAAAAACAGAGAAGGTGGTCACCCACTTTCTATAAATCACACGACACTCATCATCAGTTCGACGCATGCAGCTATTTCAACATTACCATTCGCGTGAGTCATAGGGAAAGTTAGTTCCGATATTTGGCTCCTCCTACTTGATTCAGCCAACTATTATGAGGTAAATGGTTAATACCTCCGTTAGAGCTAGCTCCGACATGACGACAAGTCATCCCAGGTATCTTCATGCGGGAGCCTCCGAATATTAACCTATGACAATTATACTACGTATGGCTCGCTTTTCGTACACTGCGCATGGTTCTGTTCATGAAATTTTTGTTCAGCTGAGAGACTAGATTAAAATTGGAAGATTGGAGAATCTTGAAATGCTCTTATCCAGTGGAAACCGGAAATTGGCCACAGCCTTTTCCAATAATGATTTATTCACCGGCAATCAAGTTCCGATCGAATTACGCGCATTCTGATGATCCGTTAAATGATATTCTGAATATCTAATGGCGGGAAATGTGGTTTATTCGCAAGAGGGTTAATGATGAAGCGCTTGCAAGTAGCGCATTTTGCGTGATACTTAATTACTAGGTCTACAATAAAAGTGAGTCTCTCAATTCGAATGTGAAACATTCTCAGAAGCGGAACAAAAAATGTGCCCGTACAAGGGAATGGACAGTTAGGGGAGAAGAAAACAGAATTGAACCCACTGATAAAAATGCCCATTGGTTGGATAGGAGCAGGAAACTGTTCGCGGATCGAAGAATAACGGGACTCATAACTCACTCAGTGAAAACATACGTAAGGAAAGTGGCTGAATTTGGCACTTGGAATTTTGCTGGGCTCGGAATGAAATGCAATAAGGGAAACGGTAACAGCCGCTGAAGATTATCAGTACGGCTTATTTAAGGAAGATGATAAAACGATGGACCACAGTACAGCAGTAAATAACCAAGTGGAGTAATCTTAAACCCAGTCTGATAGACCTAAAAATCAACATCCAAGAGCAATCCAAAATGTCCCAAGTTGCGCGTACAAAAAGAATTTCCCTGCGAATGATGGTGCAACCGTCCTAGGATTTTAACCTCAGTACTTTCTTCCGGTCAGCCGAAAGCTGGGTTCACCTCTCAAACCAGCCTTGTCACCGTTGATTCTGGTGGGACCTGTGGAAAACTTTCTCGACTACTGCAAGTTTTACCGACAAACAAAACGGCTACCGTGGGCTCGAACACCTCAGTCAACGGAAGGAATGTTAGCACACCACCCACCAGGTCACCCACCCGGCTGTAGGATGCGCTGAAATGTATCCGCAGGGAGTAAATGCCCATATGAGTGGGCCGTTGATATGTGAGTTTTAAGATATTCTGAACGGTAATCGACGGGATATTTTGGAAAGCCCGATTCAGCGATTCCAGCGATTTGTTCACGGGATCGAGGTTGGAGGCCCAAGTGACCCGGATCCAGTCAGTTTGTCCGTTTC
>LUCH01005228.1:10758-38214 GCA_013368495.1 Paragonimus heterotremus | reverse complement strand
GATTTCTCATTTTTCGGAACCAGCAATCACTTTCTCTGTTAATGTCGGTAATATTGTTACACCAGACGAACTTCTGATTTCACATGACTACACCAATGTTTCACGTAAAGATTGCAACAAATAAGCTGTATAGGTTCGGTTTTACCTCAAGCATAATACTTCTGCTTGAATGTCCAAATACAGCCGCAACCAAGATATATGTGTGCACTCCACGTCCCGACAGAGTGTGCCCTGCATTTAGGAGCGTGTAGTTAAAATACACATCAGCGAAGTCTTCTAGGGTGTATCTCGGAATGATCAGCGTGGTGGTTGTTGACTTTGTTGAAGTTCGTCTGATACGTTCGTCGTCTTTGTAAGAGAAGTAGGCAGGACAAAGGCATTGCTAAGAGGTCAACCAGTGATTCGCAGAAGGCTATGGCCAGTCACTGTCAACAGCGCGAATGGACTGGTATGTCAGTGCGAGAACTAATCAGGATGGCACGCTGCCTTAAAGTCGGATTTTGCCATATCATGCATCGGAGCAAAACAAGCTGCTTACGTTTCTCATACGTTGAAACAAACGAGTTGCAAACAGATTCTAGCCGACCAATGGGGATGGTAAAGCGTCAGCACCAATTGTAATTCTTCATTTCACTGATGCGTCTTGTCTATAAAATAAACAATAGAAACTCAATAGACTGACTTTTGCTTCTGTTCCGGAAGGTGGCAATTTATAGCAGTCTTCATTTCACATGATGCATACCAGTGAATTATAAAAGGCATGTTTAGTCTGTTTTTAGAACGTCGATTCTAAATTTGCCTTTTTATTTTCTGTTCTGTGCAGTAAACGACCATGCGGAATTTTGTATCCATAACTGCGTAATATCTGCCTTCTTCTTTAATAGGCAAGCTCGATTTTCCATGTAATTCCCGTCGACTCTGAAATCTCACTCTGCCTGGTAGTTATATGACACTGTTATTCAGTGGTATTTTAACTTTGTCCTCTGGACAAGACCAACGCCATTTCTATAGAGTCAACTTATATTGTTGATTAAATGCTAGTTGCATAGACCCCCGATGGAGTTGCAACAATGGGCTCAGCTAGCAGGAATTGACATCGTGGATATCTTAAACAAAAGTGTAGAGGTTCTTATTGGGTGTATTGTTCCCGAGGCTTATTGGGCATTGGAAAAGAGCGTAAATCTAGAAAGAACCGTACGCTGTTAGAACAGTTCATGAGTGAAACCTCAAGGGACGCGATTTGCACTATATTTGTAATGTCCAAGTATGTAAACCACGTGGGTGCTCGGTTGATATCTTTAGAAGATAGAGTTCAAAGGATGGTTGAATTGGAATTTGTTGAACAGGAAATCTCAGAACAAATGCCCCGTCAATCGAGGATACTAAAGCCCTAGTCAACGTGGAAGTTTCTCTATCTTTTTCGGACGATCATTACGGAATACGTCAGACATTTTGGACAGGGATGAACCAACCACTTGAAAATCGTGCAATGTGTGAGCGACATCTCTACTCACTTGAGCGAAGGTTGGTTAGGAATGCTACATTAAAATCGAAGTATGCAGCCGTTAGGTTCAGCCTCATCAACAAAGGCTAAGTAAGAAATGTCTCCTCTCAAAGCATTCATCATGCCAGAAGGTGGCATCTACGATATCATCCAGTATTTAACCCGGGTATGCCAAATAAGTTGTCAGCAGTATTTGACCACACTGCTGCGCATTAATGAGTGTCTTTCAACCACCTTCTGCCGCAAGGGCTTGAGCTGACTAACAATCTTGCTGGAATGTTCCTCCGTTTTTGTAAACACGTGATAGCCATCACGGCATATATAGAGGGAATATTTTACATTTTCGAAATCCAGATAGTGACTGGTGGGCCTTATGGTTCCTGTGATGGAGCTCACCCTTTGTGAATGAACCTCCCGAAATGAATTAGTTGAACGTTCATCCTTTTGCGGCTAATTCTTTACATTTCTTTACAAACTTTGTAATTCAACGAGTGGCTACTTATCATGGGCAGGATTAGATGGCCTAACAATATGAGCTTTAAGCAAGAACGTTTGCATGAATGATTGTTTTTTATCAGTCGAAACGATTGAGGAAGCTTTATCTGTTACAGAAGAAATTCACACCTTCCTACATAAGAGTGGGCTTCGTTTTACAAAGTGGACATCTGACGGTGTCGAGGTTGTTCAACATAAGCCCTTGAAGGATAGGCTGTACAAAAACGTTAAATCGGAACTATACAGTTTGTACTGTCAAATAGCCTTGAGAAGTGATTAGGGATTGCCCTTAGTTTTAAGTGCACGTTAAGGATGCGTCTTATACTACGAGGTATATACAGATATGCGCCGCTTCCGCATGTGACTCTTTCGCAGTAGTATCATTACTTCTCCTTCCAGCTCGTTAGCCGCCACTTCAACTTTGTAGTTGGAGTCTTGGTTGGGGAAGCTTCATAGAAAAGATCGGTTATCTTAACTGGGGGAATCGATTGAAAATATCCGATCCGGTAAGTCGGTTGTGGTGCCTCGTTACGTTTCTTCGGAAGTATCGACTGTTATGGGAGTAAAATTGTACTTGTTTTCTGAGACGTCTGATTGGGACACGGTGCCGTTGGTTGTATTAAGCTGATAGCGCTGAGCGGTTTGGTTATGTGTTGCTTCGTTCTACGCAAATCAAGAGTGGCCCCGAGAAAAATAGTTCCTGAGACTGCGTATCGATCGAGCAGTTCTGTGGACAGACTCAATGATAGTATTGCAATATATCCGTAATACATTGTCGCGCTTTGCAGTATTCGTCGCAAACCGGGTGAGATTAATATGTGAGTATACCAATGTACCACAGTGGTGACATGTGTCTTCCGAGCGGAACCCGGTCGATGTAGCATTGATAGAAGCATCGCATTCATCTTCACATGAGATGGATAATTAGATTCATTGTCTATAGACGCTAATTACTTTTTGCTCGGTCGTGTATGCAGTTAATGGTTTCATTGCCGACAGACAGAGTGACCGTTGATGGGTTTTCACTGCAGTGGACCACTTTGGTTTGTTCAAAATAAAGAGAGATAAAGCAAACAAAAGTGTTGAGGCTGTGTATTTACTAGTTTCCAGTAGAGGTTGCCCACTCGCTGTCAACTGATTTGTTCTTGATGGCACTCATCAGATTTGTGATTAGACGAGGTGCTCCGGATGACATATATAGCGATAGCCACAAGGTATGACTCGAAGAAGGATTGTTGAGTATTTAATAATTCATAAATTTGACTGGCACTTTATCCCACTTGAAGCCAGCCCTTGCAGTGGGGCATGGGGAATGATAAGAACCCTCTGGTGAGTGATTACTTCCTCACTCACTATCAAGCTAGCAATGGAAAGGCGCTGTTTAGTCACTTAACAGGGGAGAACGGATTCACTAACAATCGTTCACTTGTGCCTATCTATGATGATCCTCCAAACTCAAATACAGTGAGCCCGAGTGATTTGTTATTGCTTTGGTCTAATGGGGGTAATCTAAATGACGAGTCCATAGTGTCTCAGAGTTAAAATTAAAGTTGAAGGCAAAGCCAACATCTCGCTTGAATATTTGAGAAGCAGTGACGATGTGAACACCTGTCTGGTTTGCAAGCTTATCACAAGCGATTCGTTACTACATGTGATTCGTGGGTGGGGGCACTTTCTCGTTTGTGACAAACCAACTCCTCAGAGTGTTTGACTGACACGCAAAGTGATCAACGCATGTGACATATGGTCATTGTGTCTCCTGGGATGGCATGACAAAAGTTAATTCTGGTACGTAATAAGTTGTTCTAAAGTATCCATCGCCCTTTCAGTCGCATTCTTAGGTGTGTATACAAAGTCCAAATAACTTTCGTGGTCCGTCTGGTACGTTTGTCGTCTTTATTTACCATGATGCTGAGCAGTGAATTCGATGAGGCGCGTTCAATTTGTTTGTGGAAAGCCGGTTTTAAACTTGCCTTTATTAATCTGCTGTGTGTAGTAAACGATCATAATGAGTTTTGTACCACAACTGTTTTTTCTTTTCTTCTTCATGTAACTAGGTTAGCTTGTCTATTAAAACTTATCTTCTTCCTGTTGCTTGACACCCACCCACCTTCATCTGCAACCGATTGTTTCAATTAGTTTATTTCCCGTTGACTTGTGACCGTTTGCGGACTCTTGTTGGAGCACTCCACTTTGAACGCCTTTCCGCTGGATAACTTGTGAATCTGGTTAATTCATATTCAAGGTGAGGTGGCACCTTTATCGTGATTTTATCAAACAGTACTATATAAATTGAAATTCTGTCGGTCGCCTTTTGTGACGTTTAATGTACCTGGAAGATAGTCCCATTAACCTGACCGATTGGATAGCCGCTATTGGAATTGTTGAACACGCGTAATCAAGTGAATTACCCCTAGTCGACAGCAACGCTTCGACAGTGGTTGTTTGCAGTTACATTTATTTTCGTAACCCGTATTGCTGGAAACAAAAATGGCCAATTCGTTTAGAACTTTCATTCAATCTATTAAGTTGGCTCACGATACTTACAGGATCTAGATACGAGAACATTCAAAGCATTGAACCAAATCTTATGCCTGAATACCTGCAACACGTAGCAGCGGATGAATAGTAGCGTACTGTGAAGGAAGTCTTTTACCAGAATTGGAAGCCATCTTTCACCAACCGCCCAACCTAATGAGCCCGAAACGTTGGTTCATTCATTATCTTGTAGTTGGCTCCGGTGCTCTGATACTACGACTCATAGCGTGATAAAGAGGTCTACGGACTATCGACGGGGAAGACCAACAAACTCCATCCATCATAGTTTTGGCAGAACTTAGGAATGATTTGCTAGTGATCCGAGGCTGCCAGTTTGTACGACCTTCCCGCTCATATAAAAGATTCATAATGCGATTCTTCTGAACCTAATTCACTCTCGAAGGAAGTTCATTTACGTACCGAGCGATAAACTTCATTTGTTTCCTGAGGTGCGATTAACTTTAAGTGAACAATTGGTGTTTTGCCGGAATGCCAGCTTAATTCTGTGTCAGGGACTTGAAATAAAGAGCAAACCCATTGCCCAACAACATTTTAATCATCCTAATAAACGATGTAATTTCCTGTTTAGGGATGTCTTTCATAATAACCGCTATTAATCTCGTCTATGGCCAACTACACCTGTGTCGATCCATCCTGTTCGCTAGCTTTCACTGTTCAATAGTTCCTTTTTCCTCTAAGCTTCCATTCGAGAAATCTACTAATTTGATGTCCATACCAGTTTGGCCGTTCCGTATGAATTCGTAAAGCTTTTCTGATTTGCATCGACAGACTTTCACCGAGATATTTAGTCTGACAGCGCACAGGCGACTGTTCATTGGGATCCAATCGAACAAGCATGACTATACTGTGGAACTTAGTGCGATTCACACCTCAGCTTGACCGCAAAATTCTGCTTCAATGTCACCAGAAACCCTGATGGAAAAGCGCTTGGATCGACAGCTATCTACAGGTGAGCTCAAATGGATAACCGTGCTAGAATCGTAGACTCGCGTCTCCGACACACAGCACACATCAAGCTCCAGGCTTGAGAGAGTACTAGCCAGAGCAGCTTGCTGACCGACTTGTCGAAGAGTGCGGACATTGAAGGCGCCAATGCTTACCGGTTGTCTTGGCTTCAGAAAACAATAATCGCCTGAAGGCATATGGAAGGCAGAAGATATAGGGGTAAAACAGTAGGAGAAAGTCGAGATCGGTCAGTAATGTCACTGTCAAGAGAACGATAACTTCTGATACTTCCCGGACGTTTATGCCGCAGAAGGGTTTGACTTGAGGGACCCCACCCCGAGCCTCTGACTCAAAAGTATGACCTGCGAGACAACAGGATATGGGGTTTTCTTGGGGGACCCCATCCGGAGCCAATGACTCAATAGTCTGACTCACTTGGCAGTGAGGGGCTTGCCTAGCCCGAGGGCGCAGTGAATAAGACATTGATGTCTCATTCTGGGCACTACTGCGCGCAGTGGATGTACTCCAAGCTACATCGGGCTTTTGGGAGAAAATATATGTTTTCCGACCGTATTGGATAATACGCCGGCGGTCACGGTCAACCGTTGGGCGATCGGAGTGCTCTTTGTTTGAGGGTACCTTTTCTAACCCCCTTCTTCCTGATATGGAAGACAGCAGTGCTGCAACCATGAAAATAGTTCTGCTATATGCCCATAGGATCGTGCCTCACTACCTAAGCACTTCTATGCGGTCAGTAGTGCGACATACAATCCTATGAGTGTAACTGCTTTTCGTCTGACTGCTCCCCTTTGGCCTGTCAGACAAGGTTGCACCTGGAAGGACCGGAGTCCTAGTCAGCATAGCCCGCCGGATCAATACAGTACACAAGCCCGACCACTTCCTCAAGGTAGCAGTATTATAAAGTTGACTTGAGTTAATCGACATATCTAACCACTGGGAAACAGTCGCTGGTAATTGTTACTTTGTTTGTTGGATCGTTTTGAATGAAAGGCTTCACACTGTTGGTAGCTGACTAGACAGTCTATGGAAATGTGACAGCAGTAATGAATTGTGTGATGTTGAAATTTTGAAACCAAACTTCCTTAGTGATCACCAAGAACAAGAAGCAATTCGTGTCACCTAACAAACCTATGCTCAATACTACTATGATTTTAGCATAGTCATGCTGAAGATACTCAGTCAAACTGTTGAAAACCGACAAATTACAAAATGAAACAAATGTGTTGGTTGAACACGCGGCATGGATATCAGTCAACAGAACGCAGTCTTTTTGCTGGTAGTTTGTTTAGCACTGTCCTGCTTGAAGTTTGTGAGCAAGCGAAGGCATGCGCGCACAACTACTTAGGTGATCATTGGTCAGACTGATGATGTAGCGAAAATGCATTCCGGCTCATCACTTTTCATTCAGGCTTGACATGCACTCACGAAGTAGGTCAGCGTGATAAACAACACTGGTGAATGAATCGATGTTTGAATGCATTGTTGTACCAAACCAAGATCGACAAAATGTCTAAATTCCTTCTCGCTGATCACTGGTTAATATAAGGTGGTTTCAGATTTCCAACTGTGCACATTTGATTAACTGCTGTTGCCCGACACCGCCACACACTGGCTACTGTCTGTGGTCACAGATGGTGGTACGAGATTTTGGTGCGGGCAGAACACCAACAGTTATACAGAAGATTGTTACCACCTACAGACCCTAACTGGAGGAATGCAGTTTCACCGGAAAGCAGCCTTTCATTAGATAGAATGTTTTGCCAGTTGACCAAATTTGCCACAGTGAAAAATAATGCACGTGAATGCGTTCTTCTTTGGTATGAGGGTTAGTCACATTAGCATGAAAATTGCATCAATAGATTTCTCAAATGTCATTAACTATATGAAAGCTAAGGGTGGAAAGGAAGTATTGAAAAATAGTAGGTAACAAACAGAGTAAACTTACAGAGTAGCAGATGGAATTTATCGCATTTACCACATTCTGCGGAGTCACTGATAAACTCGGTTTTTGCGGACATAAATCTTTCACGTGATTCGCTTTTCTGATGGTTCGCAAGATTGTCCGTGATGAAAGGGACGATGCACTTCATAGGTTTGCTGGCCGTTGACCCCATAATTTAGATTGCATCCAGCATGACGATTGAGTTGCGGACGTCATAATCTGCAATCCCTTGTCTCCGAATGTTGGTGGTGCACAGTAATTGGCTACTTCATGCAGATGAATAGCCTACGACAGGTGTTATTGTAATACCCGGACGTCCAGGCATTAGTACTATATGAAGACGGTTGTCCAATTGTTTACCAGTGAATCTGAAATAAACCAGGTTATTTGAATCAATTACTTCGGGCTTCGACAAATGATCATTCACCTTCCAAACGCTAGTAACTCCACGCATCTTCAATAAGGGTGAACAATGGAAATATAGTTTTTATTACGAACATACAGTTGCGCCGCTGGAAAGCCTGAACTTCATATGAGCCACAGTTACCTGCGGTTCTTCCTTTCGTATAAAACATTTGTAAACAGATCTGTTTTGGGGATGCCGATGGACATTCTGCCAATCCTATGCCGGATTCCCTGAATGGACAGATATTGAGCATTACCGTTTATACATCTTCAATATACAAACTTCTACGGTCCCGTGAGACAGACTGAGTGTCTCTCCTGATATGTTGGTATTTTATTTGTGTTTCCAAATTTTGGTACATATTTATGAGCTGTCAATAAATTAAGTTAGTTTAAACGTTTTCTCAGTTTTTGCTTATTTAAGTCAATTGTATAAAATACCTGTCAAGACTGCCGCTTCCATTAACAGCTACAGAGTGCATGTTTGTGATGCAAATCTGCACCTGAGCCAGACGTTTGTGTCAAACAGAAATCATCTGATATTATCAGGAATCTTATAATTCTCATGACACAAACTGCGATACCCCGTCGAGTTCCAAGATAGTAGGCGCATATGTAGCTTGAATCTTTAACCTGAAGGGAAAATCTGCCGACCAAATGTTTTATTGCATGCATTTTGACGAACGCCATCTCGGTCAAGGTCTCAGTTTAACGAATACACTAGTCACCTCCACAGAACTACGTTCGTCGTAGCTGAAAGTATGGTGTCAACAACACTTAGATAATACTTGCTACCACCAACTACTTGTCAGTCCCAACCTGGTTTTACCAAAAGAAGATTTGCATTGTTCGGAATGAGCCATCAGTAAATAGTATTAGGAGAGATGCGTCAGTGAGAAATTCTACTCACATTCAGAACAGTCGTCATATGGATTTCAATCTGCAATCCTTGATCATCCTCGACGTCGAGTATAATCCCACGGCGAAATGTGACACCATGAAGTGGAGTGTATACTTGTGCGCCATGATTTCGCAGTAGGAACGAGGCAATGGAACAGATGACGTCAGTAAATCGTCATAATTCGTCTGGTTGAATCCATGCGCATTGAATGCTAGTAAGTTATCCAACAGAGATAATTTGAACGGACACTAATTCAGTAACATTACCCATAGCTCAAATTTATCACAGAATTGAAATTCACTTTAGATGGTTTTCAAAGGAAAGGGACTTGGAACGGTCAGTATGTTCATTTGTTCAGTTACATGTTCGTCAGACAAGATGTCCCCCTTGCTCGTAGTTTAACACACAGGGCTGTGAAGATGTGCACTGATGAAACGAATGAGGCAGAACTGACGCCTTCATTGCGGATGTTGGCAGAAAACGTCTATCCTGTTAACTTCGTGTATGAGCAAATGGAACTGGCAGGACAGAAATTCAAGCTCCCATCTGAGGAAAAGAAGCTGTTTTATATGACGCTAGACTACGAAGGCGAGGTGTTGGCTAAACTGGTGACTAGTAGATTAATTATTACAACTGGAAAGACCTACGGTGCAGAGCAACTGTAAACCTCGTTCAGATCCAGCCTGGTAGTCTATAAACAAGGCAAAGATGCGTTGCCTAACGGTGTGACCTCATTTTGAGTTCGCTCTTCAACTTGCTCATGTGGAGCAGGTTAGGTCGGTCGCACAACCAGATGACTTCCTTGGCGGATCAACGAGCACTATCTCACTTGTCTGAATAATGGCGAGGTGGAGTCTACTAAGAGTGCTATTCCGAGGCACCTTGTTGATATAGAGCACCAAGTCTCACCGGAAATGGCATTTCAACTCGTTTGCCGCTTGCCTCGTTGTCATTCTAGAGGGGTTAAGTTTCGTATTCTGCCCACCGTGGAATGGGTCGAAATTCGGTTGTGCAATCCACGGTTGTGCATTCCGAAGACGTTTGTTCAGACGTCAAGATTACCATGGGCCACGTTATCCACTTAATAACCCCGAAGGTCAGTTTTGTTATCCAGATTTCTTCCAGCTGATAACAGCCCAACTAATCGCCTTCAAGTTTGCTCGTTCGATAACCATGATAGCATCAAGTTTTATGTCATTGGCACGATAACGAATAACCGAGAACAGACTGTACACCAAATAAGCTTTGAATTCTAACTTCAATCACCTAAATAAAACAGCTAATACAGCGAAGTACAAGAGCATCACATTTAACTCATAAAGAGGATGTCGTTCGTGAAGATAACCAAGGAATGAACGGCTGCTCAGAGTTCATAGGGAATTGTTGTGTGACGCCCTCTTCACTGTCCCGATTGCAATGGGAATGCCTTGAATCGGAAAGTTTAGTAGCATGTTTTATTACATATAAGTGGAAGTTTCGATGCGGCTTGTGCTTGGGACGTGAAGTACTCATATCGATGGCAGCGGCCCCACTGGAGATCATGGGGAGTTTGCCTAAATCCGTCGCCGTTTCCTCTTTCATTTTTATCGTGCTCTGAGGGGCGTATCCAATAGAACATTCTGATGATCTGTGAGAAGGAGAACTGACCTAAAAGACAGATAAACCACATTTGAGACCTGAAAAGCTCAAGCTTCAATAAAGATGCTGTAGGTCCGTGGAATCCAAGCTTATCCCGACAGCCGAGGGCAGATTTACTGCTGCATCAGTGGAGAATATAGGCCCTCCTTTTCAACAACCAGCATCCGAAAGTTTATCCTTTGGTGCACACATTGTTAATGCATTTCAGAGGGTTCTCAGACCGTTCGTTCTTGGATTCAGATACAATTCGATTTGTTTCTTGAAAACGATATCAGTCAAGTTTTGCACCACGGTTTCAGTGATGCTGGGCTTTGCCGTGCAATTTATTCACACAAGGTGATATTGATGAGGTGGCTATATGTGTAGACGCAAGTTCACTTCCGTTTATTATATTATACATCATTGAATCTATTGCCCATTCACATCACCAGAGAGCAACCTAGTTTTTCCCTGTACTTCGATTTAAGGCTCCTGAGTATGTCTCTTTCCCTTTGAGTAACGAGTCCTTTCTGTATATTGGAATCGACGCGGTACAAACTAATGAGGACCAGAATGTTGACAAAAAAATGGATCGCTTGAAAAAATTTTCCGGTGAGGTGTAGGAAAGAATGCTCTCCAATCTATGGATCATACCAAGGAAGATAACCTAATCGCTGAATTGCACAGGACAATAGAACACAGCTGTCGGTTTGGTAAATGTATGAAAATCAAGCAGGAATTTGACATTGTCCACTTTCTTAAAATTGTTCTAGTTCACAGAAAGACCTGTTAGTTTCATCTGTTCGGTTGGGAACGTGGATGAAATTTAGCGTGCTTTTCAGCAGCTGAGTGTGGGGTCCAGAAGATATGACACGTTCAGTTCACAGAGCATGTTTGGTCAATGGTTTCTCACCTCTGTAACGTCGATCAAACCACTTCTGTTGTGAAACTATCGGCGGTGAAGGCTTGAGTATCTGCTAACAAATAACGATATCTCAATGGTGGTCAGTGAATATGATAGGTCAATATTTTGGATATTTATTGTAGAGATTGGTGTATAAGCTGAAGCTAATGAAGCTTGTCCAGACCGTGCCTTGTCGTGTTCAATTGTGTTGTTCTCTCTATTTCGACTCGGGTTCAACCAAGTCATGCGTGTCTGAGTATCGACCACACCGAAGCACATCTATTTGGAACATTCCAACTTGCTGAGTGTGCACATGGTCACTATGTGCATGTGTGCGCTCGGATGTTGGTGAAGGTTTTCAAGCCGATGAATGTGTGGACGCGCATGTGCGGTCTGGACAATGAGCGCCTCTTAAACTAAACAGCTTGACACGTGATGGGCCGAGTGAGAAGGCAAGAAAGAGGCTACGTATCAAGAGGTGATCTGTAGATGAATGGTGTAAGTAGCTGGAGAGAAGAAATACAGACTATTGACCACATAGTGTTTGATTTTAACAAGGAAAGCGTTCTCAAGTCTGACTGTGATAAATTGTCTTTTCAAGTAGTGCATCCACCGCATCGTTTTTTACTGGGGGTAAATAAAGCGTATTTGGTTTCTGCAGCCGATGAGAAATGCTGAAACTCGAGTTACCTGTGTGAAGTGGGCTGCTCACAAATACATACAGCCATTTAGACAGAAGTGTGTAATTTGGTCGTCCTCACTCAAGAAGAAACTAAATTCAGAATAATTACATTTTAACTCTATCACGCACACACGGTAATCTTAGAAGTATGTGGTTTCCGATCAGTAGGCAAGTATGCCTGTCATTTTTATCGAAAACAGTGGATAGAGTTTTGTTAGAGTTTCACTAAGATAGCTGGCATATTTTTGTATCTCACTACACGACGTGGTATCAGAGCAACAAAGTCAATTAAAAAGATAATGAAGCAACGAAAGTTTTGAGCTCATTGGATTGGGAATTTGGAGAAAGCAAACTCTCAATTCTGGCAAAACAGTAATCTTTGTGGTACACCGATATTTATCCGCTGTTGTGTTACGATTATTGTGGGAAAGACTTCGCGCTGAGTGTTCTTGACAATATCCCAAGCCCACTTTTTCAGTGGAAGGCAAAGTTGATACCGATTTGGCCATAAGTGATTCTAGCAGTATGATATATACAACTATACTCCACAGCTACCCACCATCGCACTGATAAATCCACCAGATACCCTAGAAGATATAGGTATGGTGCGGACTACAAACGGAACTAAACCAAAATGGTCTGCTAACCCGTTTTTTGTACGTCATTCAGCAAAGGGGGTTCAAATCTTGCAGTTGGATTGGATTGCTCTAGAAAGTGCAGGTTCTCAATGTACAGTCACCGTCCACCCAGTAGTCTTGACGTATTTCACAACCTCCCATAGAGAAAGTTCAAACAACAGTCATCCGGGCATCAGATATTCTGATCCAAAAGCATTCCGGATCGTTTGACAATAACGCTGCAGTTTTCATCAGTGTGACCCGTGAGAAATATGCCTAAGAGATGATACGTTTTTGTGCAGAAAGTAGAACAAATCACAGTAAGAACTTCTTGATGACTGCCTTCACTGTGTCACTCAAATCTTACAAGAGCTGTAAGCGGGTGAAAATCAGTTCTGTGTAGCTTCAACTGCTGTTGCATCAAAGACATAAGACAAAACAAACGCGCACTGTCTGTGCATAGAAGCTAACGAACCTGTTGCACGTTCTAGACGCCCCAATTTTGAGTCATGGAAAATTGTATCTGTTCCGTCCTACTGCGAAACCATTCATCACAATTTAACGTATCCAATGAAAAGTTTAATGAAATGTTCCCCGTGGTTACGTGAATAAGCCATGTTCGACTAGGTTACATTGAAACTCACAGAATGATTATTTACCATGTTTGTCTACAGACCAGATATGAGAGCGAAATTATTCAGACAGCCTACAACGAAAACATTCATCAACTAAGAAGGCTTGCAATTTGTTTTCTGTTTGATGCCCGCGTGACTTGTTTCATCATCCTGATGATCAACGATTCTTGTCGAATCACCAGCATGGTAAAATTGAATGCTGTTCGGATTTCTAACTCGTGTTCCGACAACTCCTGAACAGATTAAATTAATACCATTTCGACCTTCTTCTCAAACTGCTGATTGTTCATTGTTTTGTTTCAGGTTACCAGTGTAAATGCAAACAATTCAATTAACTGAGCTGTTTCGCTGGATGGAAATTCGAGCGAGAATCCTAAACCATATAAACTCCTACTCACACGAAACGTGTTAGTTTTCTTGAAACTGCAGTTTCATTGATCTTGTACAGAATATTTCAAGATATTACATTTTGGTTTTCGTTGTGCTATGATATTTGCTCACGCCGGATGATGCGCAGTATTTAATGAAAGGAATTATATATCGAACGTGTTTATTTTTCATGAGATGCAGATGACCACATTCAAACTCAGAGGCAACATCAATTTTCTGTTCATGACGATATAGACAAAAGTTTACATGCGTTATGAATTAATCCTGACGTAAAAGGTTTGTACAGTCATGTGAGATCAGAAATGCGTCTGGTATAGAATATTTGCTAACAGTAATAGAGAAAACGAGTACTGGTTTCGAAAAGTGAGAAATCCCCAAACCCCGTGTATCCTGTTCCATGCGGAGCTGGTGTTACATTCAGCAGGTGGAGGTAATCCGATGGAATTGTTGCATTCTTCATAATCGTAATTTCCGTAACCACTCCAGCTAAGAATAAATGATACAGATACTCAAATTAGCACAACATGAAACGTTGATTCTGTTTATGACATTACGTGGGACAGACCTTGGATAGTTATTAACAAGCAAGGGTCTTAAATTAGACAAGCATGGTTGCAAAATAGTGACCAATATCTTATTAAGAAAACCATGAATTGGCAAAGTGACAATTCATAAACTGATGTCGCGCTACTATGAAGTCGGAGGTAACTTGAGGTGATTAAACCCGATAACGCGCGCGTTATCATCTATGTTGTCAACAATTACCAACAAAGCACGACACACCGATTGTTTTTTCTTTCAATGAGTGGATAAGAATTACCGAAGTGTACGACGAGCATCTAAATGAGCACGCATTGAAATAAGTGAAACGAATGTTTCAGTCATAATTTTCTGTCTTCATGTGTGTCTAGTTCATATTCCTTGTCTTATTGCCCTGCCTGATTGACGGTAGCCTATGTAGGAGTTGCATGTGATGCCTTTGTTGTTTGCTATGTCAGGTTTATTAGCAGGGCATGTACTATTGTGAAATAAAGCAATGCTTTGTTCACGGAACTATTTAACTGTATCCCGTTCACATTTTTTCATTCCACAACCCACCATCTTTATACACACTTATATACAGCCACACGTATTAGGCCAAATATTAACTGACAGCATGCGTTCGATTCAACTGTACTTGCTGCGAGGTCATTGGGAACAAATGTACAACTAAGGCAAATTCAGCTCAGAACGTTGCATTCAATCATGAGGGTATAATTACCTTCATAATTTACCAAAGAGTGTGCGTTAATGTACATATATAAGCTGTTCCAAACACGAATGGCATTTCGCACCAAAACACGTCTTTCTGGCTAAATCACCATAATTCTATGTAAACATTGTGCTTCCTCATTGGGCTGGACCACAATGAACAGGTGGAATGAATGGTGTTGGCAAATGTTGTCCACTTATCGTTCACCTCTTAGTCTTAGGTACAATAAACGTATTGTGTTCGTTATAATGAGACCTTTGCCGGAATGGCGTTTTTCACGGTGCGTGCAAGAAGACTTATCGAGGGGCAGATTTTTCTTCACGTTGACGACCGGAGCTGTAACTGCGTCCGTTGTCCTGAATCTATAATGCGTATCGCTAGTCGTATTGTGAGAAGTAGGGAACTCCCATGAAGTCCAGGCGATTCCTGTTGGGCATAACTCTCAGGCTTAGCTGCACACTAAAGTCAAACACCCAATCTGTAACGGAGAATAGAGTCGGGAATCATAAATACAAGATGTGTTGTGCCATCGGCACAAATTCGGGCAGTAAATCGTTTGAAAGTAACCCACAATCATTCGATCTATTGCCAGTTTATATGTTCACTAACATTCGAGCATCAGTCATATACAAACGTATCAGTTGAGACATTCGGATTTTCACATGGCATTTGCAATGTTCGCGCATTGTAGGATGTCTAAATGGTAGTAGTGAACATCATTATGATCGATGCAGAATAGGCATTGTATAAGTTGACCACTAACCAAACAAGAGATCTGTTGAAAATTGCTTCTCACGGAAAAAAGACCTTCAAGTGCATGTACCTGTCCAACTCAACCAAAACTGTCGGGAGTAACAAGCCTTTGATAAACCGTCACTTTGGCTGAATATTCTGGATTAAATGTGGTGATTAGCTCGGGAAATTTGAAGAGTTAACCCCATTAGTGCTGTTGCCCGTTTCTTCATATGAAAATAACCACAGCTGTCAGAAACTGATGTAATATTCATTCAATAGGGTTTTCATCAGGTTGACTAAACCCTTCCTAATGAGTTCTAGTTCGTTTGTCTGCGAGATTTTTAATTCCAATGTAAATGGTTGTTAACAATATTTGCTTAATGTTTTTCGAAACATTTTGTTCGTTGATTAAACGAAGACAAACTCAATCCACCAGTACGTCATTTGGAAAGACAACGTTTGCTTCCAGTACTCGAATTCACATATTGTCTGAGTGCCCTGATAGGTAGATTGTCTTGTCTGAAATTGATGGTTCTGGTCAACTGCCTCACCTGAAACAAAATCGGATGCCTAAACGGTTTTATTCACATGAAATCTCTCCAAAAGCTTATCACTTCAAATATGTTCGTCTTCACTTGCCCATGGACAACAATGTTATTAGCAGTTCAGCGATTACATTGACACAAATTTGTTCCAAGCGGGTTTAGAAGAATGGGCTCGAGGCCGTAGCTTTGAGTCAGTCGATCATCACGGAAATAATGCATGTAATTCTAAATAATGATTTTAAGTTCGATAGCGCCAATCTTGAAATAATTAGTTGAGAACAAGTGTTTGGATGTTTCACGCAAAAATAGACGATGCATTTGGAAACTATCATGGATGATGCTGAGAAACATTACACAAATAGAAAAATACAAGTTGTTAACATTGTCACTTTGTCGTTATGATCAGTGACATAGAAGACTGTTTCGACAACCACTTTGTTAACGCCTTCGACATAACACGAGTAAATTGTGAGAAATATTCAGTGAGTTTGAGAACACGTGTGAACGCATTTACGTATCAGTAAATGAAAAATGGTTTGTTGTTAGTCTGGAATGCAATATACATTCATACAACTCACGTTAGATCGAAGAAACATACTATGTATGTGGTTTTATCACAGGGGGAAAAGTCACAACCGACTTTCTTAGTTGTGGGGTCCACTGTCTTCGTAGTTGTTTGGTGAAACACAAGTAGAAGAAGCTTGTCAGTAGCATGTCACTAATATAAATTCAACCATAATTAGACGCTAGAAAATTGGTGCCATGGTTATTACAAGCGTTATATGCACCCAACCACCTTGTGATCAATATACTGCCGTTGAAACACCTACTCAATATAAAACCATTCGCAGTTTGTTTCTCTTTGTTGTCGTTGAGGTTTGATGTCCTCTTATCATCTTTTTGAGTTACTTTCATTGTGTTTGTGCACAGAACAAAAGGGTCTTGATTTCACACAACTGATGTTTACAAAACCATTAAACTCTAGATATGTGCACAGAAAGTGAGTAATGTATTCCAGCATATCCACATGGTTGCATTGTAAATAATAATCTTTGACTTACTAAGTAGAAAAAGAGTTTGCTGAGGCGAGTTTCACCAACGCCCGTGTAATATGTTCTTATGTTCCACAACCCGTCAAAGAATCTGATTGATATACATGTACAGTTCGGAGAGGATCATGGTTGATTTTATGTGCACTACTTGGAACATTCAGTGAAGGTGTAGTTAATTACATATGTGCAGATTTCTAAATCTATCAATAATATGAACACGTATGCTATTGACAAGACATGATATTTTCTGCAGAGTGTTCACTATATTCATCAATGTTTCTAAGTCACAATTTGAATTCTAATACACGATTTTAGTGTTTCATTTTTCTGAATGTCTCACTTTTCGCTGAGCATCTTTGAATACTTACAGAAACTGATTTGCGATTTCCACTGACAAATTTCTGAAATCATAAAGACGGTGATTCTTTTATTTCCGCTCAATTGAATATCAATATGCTTTGGTATATGGTGTAACGTGTGGTCGAAACCAGGAAGCATGCACAGGCTAAATATGAATTGCGTAAGAGGGTGTGCTGCTGTGTTTTTGATGCTGTTTCTGTTTTCATTTGTGTAAGCCGCGTGCATGGATTACTGGGCCTTTAGCCCATACTCGTTTGCATTTTTTCTTATTACAGGACAAGTGTTAAAACTCATTTATGATAAAAGTGGATATTCTATAATTTTTCGAATGTTTCATTCAGACAAACGTCTCATTTATCCATTGAAGCGTTGGTCTAGCATTACAGCTGTTTTGCTGGACGTATCATCTCGAATTTCAGTGGAACAATGATCATTGAGAAGTCAACTAAATACAAAGTAGATAATGTTCAACTGTTTCTGAGAAATAACTCACTGGTCATATGTGACTAATTCAGTAAATTCAGATGTGAGTTCTTTGTTTTCTTTGAAGTCCAATTCTGTGGATATATTTAGATCGTTCATACACATTTGTCGTGAGTAAACGTTTGAATAGTATTCAAGGGTTGAGTTCCATTTCTAAAACGAAAATGTTTTCATTCATTTGAAATACAATCAGACAAATTATCTGTAATGATACGCAATCGGAACTAACCAACACCGACCTTTGGGTTTATTCTCAAAGTGACACTCACAAAAGATTCCCAAATGTAGGTCACATTCTCAAGCTAAAATTCAGTTTATACGTGCAAGAGGTTATACGCATTTATTATGGTATATAAACAAAGAGATCACTTCGCATCGAATACTCCTTGTTTGCTGTTGCAATAATCGTAATTTTGAACATACTATGGTGCTCACCATCTGACTGAATGATACAACTTTGGTTGGAATACAGTTGAAATATTCTTCACGAATTGCGTCCAAAATACAGATAATTCTCTCGTGATCGAACAGCGTTTGATTCCCTTCAACCTCGAGCAAGAAGCATAAAATGATCGTCCAAGCAGCCATAATCGTATGCATACCTTGCACGGTTAAGCCTTATGTTTTGCCTGTCACTTCTTTCTTTGCCAAAATCATCCAATCGTAATGCCAAGAATTAAAAGTTAACACCAATAAGAAATGTCAAACGAATTACTTGGAAGTGATTGGATAAGGTATGTTTGGGGAAACTATTAGGTGGTTTCTGGATTGGCCCCTGATCACTGACCGAGGGAAACATGCAGATAAGTTGTCTACGATGATAGAATGAGATGAAACTTTTGATGTCGTCGTAAAGTTATACATCTGGAACAGGTGCTGGACAATGTAAGATCTCCCCGAAACTCTGAGGTGGGAAAAGAAGTATGAAAATGGAACAACGATAGAGATAGTTACCAGCCGAAAGAGGTAAAACTGAGAACTTCTCAGTTTTGTTGTGCAAACCGGAAGTGATGAAAAACTTGACATCACCATAAACGCAGATGGTATGTAGAGTATTTCACCGGAGTTTAATATTGCACACCCAAATGTACAGTTCATTTCTAACGAAGCTAATCAACCAAAATCAGTATATAGACAAGTTGCTCACCTCCGGACATTTTTGACTGACAGAGACATGCAACGAGTTATCGCATGTTATACGGTAAGTCTACGTATTTTAGGTATGTTTAAACCAGGCAGAAAACAGATGTATCTGTACATTCAGCAACGAATCAGTGACGCGTTCAAGATCGGAAATCAACTTCTAGAACTGTTTTCTTGGAATGAGACACAATAGTGCTACACGACTATTCGAGCGCACAGTAAAATATCTGCAAACAATTCGAATTTTCCTAAGGGGCGAACGGAGAGATACATCAGACAAATCTAAGATAGGGCGATATCTAAAACCATGCGAGAACTCTTACATCGAATCTTAAACACAGTCTGTTCGCTGAAATAATAAGCCATTGGCAACGTAATCTTTCCAAAGTAGAGATTGATGTGAATTGCTCTTGTTTTGATCGAGTGTTATTTTTGAGTTTTCTCAGTCCGTCATTTGAAGAAAACAGCTATTATCCAGTTTGCACGTTACAATTATTCGATGAAGTCCAGAACCTGACTCTAAGCAATCAGGCAATATTATCACTGTACCATATTCAGTCTTCATCAGCGGAACCCCTCCAGGGTTAATTCATTACCTCTTTCATTATGACAAGGCTGACAAAAGTTTGGTGAACATCACAAATAATTAGATGAATGTAATGTCGGTTCCTTGTACGAACTCCGCACAGCTTTTGTTTACCAATGAGAGCCACGTTTAAGGCGATCAAGCAAAAAGGATGTCCCTTGTGTTTTGCTTTTACCGCCTTTTCCGTAAGCAACGTAATAATGCAATTGGGTATGCTTTTCGAACATAGTATTTGTGTAGCATAAATGAGATTTCTAATTTCAAGGAACCCTGGGCATTTGGCCGAGCCTGTAATGGCGGTATATATATATATAACCTTTATATATATATACGTATATACATATATATGAAACCTCAATTGTTGCTTCGTTACAGTTCTAATTACGGGCTCTTGTATGCTTCAGCCGGGAATCGTATGGATTAATATGGACTTGACATTGTGTCGTGGATGCGAAATCATTTTGAACATCCAAGAAGTTGTAAAGTAACCTCGTCTATCAATAGGTGATCAAAAGTACTTGGTTAGTCGACCACTGTGCGATACACCCGTATGAGAAGCTCTCTGAGAAATTAAGATTGTCGTATAAGTTGCTTACATGTTTGAAACTAAGCAGTGGAAGGCATCGGATTTGTGTACTAACATATGAACAAATGTTTGGCTGCAAAGCAATGAAACTTCCCCTTCTTGGTTTAAAACAATGTCGAAAGAGTTGTTGAGAATGTGATGGATAGGTTCGGTTGAGAAATACTGTGCTACCATACACAGCGCATGCAACATTGCTTTGTTTGTTTATTTGAGCTTTGAACTTACGTCGAAAATCAGTGGGTGGGTTTAACACATCGCTAATTTTTCCATCGATAGAAACTGAAAGATGTTTTATGGAAGGAAATAATTCTGTGAATTACATTTAGAATTCATAGTAATCACACCAGTTTCTGGATACAGTAGATGTAACTGGGCTTTTGCTGTCCGCGGACGGTCTCACTAATGCGCTTACGGAGTTGTACGAGTGTCAAGTTGGGTCTTCTTGCAGCTTGTGGATGGATGATGCTAGCAGGTGATTTCGCTTTCGTAGTGTAGGTGTACAAATGGATGTATTTTTCGCACAGAAATAACGGCCCTATATACATTCCCTGCAAAGGCACTCACTTTTAAATAGTGTATAAACTATCGTTGTGGTTTTCCATGTATCAGATTATGTTTTACCAGAGATGTTAGCAACTTCATTGGAGGTCCAATTAATGAGTGCCTACTGGCAGTCAGTCCAAAAATAGTCGACAAGTGCATGTCAACTCTGTGACTATATGTAAATATGAGCACTTTATGCTTTCAGTTTGGCCTCTGAGCATACAATTTGAATATTACGCAATCTGGTTTTAAATATATTCCGATATTCTATCAGGCCGTGATTACTGTGATCAGATGAAGCCGCCATTCTCATGTTAAAATTATCATCATCATTATTAGTGGCACATTCCAAGAGAGAATCCAGCTTGATTCTGTTTATTACCAGAATATCTTGCGTTCCGGGTGAATTTTTGTGATTTCTTTATCTTATCGCACAAAACACAGGTAGTTGCGCTCAGAATTTGGGCCAGTTATTCATATTATGGAGCCGGTATTTCTTAATTCTATTTGAAATGGCACACACATACTGCCAGTCTGATCGGATGTCCCTGAGTATGTAATAGTGGCCTCTGGCGTTTACTAGTGGATTCGAAGAAATAGATGGCAAATGCGATTTTGGCCTGTAGCGAACGGATTGAATATGGCCATATTACGACAATTATGACGCTTAACGTTTAATAATCGACAAGTCAATCGACAGTATTTGCTACCCCATGAATTACAGCTGGTCAGTCGCTGAGTAGCTTTTGAATAATGTACAGGATGAATATTATCAACTGCATTTCGAATATTTACTTTTCAGGACCGCCGTCTTTGTTGACGTTCTAGTCGTCTCAGTTTGTCGTTGTATGTAACCTTCCGATCGGATACAGTAAGTTTATGTTCCAGATCACGCATGTTTATTTCAGCGACCAAACGGTCACGAAATGGAGTTTGTAATTGGTCTTTGAAATTACACCGAGCTGCTCGAGTCCGGATTTCTAGAATGAACTGTCTTCTATTCTTACGAGCGTATGTAGTTTGGCTCTTTCAACTGCATCAATATTTACAGGTTCGACATGTGAAAACAGCAGTTCATTAAAGGATTTACAAGAAAGGGAAATCGGTGTAACAGGAAAGGGCAAGTTTTCCCCAAGCCGTACACATTTTTCCGAATTACGATGAATAACACTAACCAAGAATTGTCAAAGCATGTCCGGTGAAACCATCCACAAACCCTTTCAAAGATATCACAGTTACGGTCTTCGGGTATTTTACAAACCGCCTTCAGCTGTTTGCCTGTGAAGTACCATATTTCGAAGCGTTCTGGATAGTCTTTGAACTCTGTCGACGAATCATGAATAATGACAATCCCAAGTGGAGAGGAATTCATTGTAAGAAGTTACAGAAGTCCGGAACGCCAATTTTGATGGTTCCAGAGATACAGAGATGTAGTAAGTAGATAAAATCAACACCAGAGCCAGTTTCCACACAGTAGTATTAACACCCGAACTAAGCAACGCACGCATTCATTTCCCGAACGTATTTGTTCAGCTTATTGTCAACAATGTAATAAAATAACAGTACTGAGAAAAAGGGTTCAGTGACAATCACCACAAAGTCTCTGTTCAGGGTAACTGGAACGAAATGTTTCAGATTTCTTAACATGTAGGATATTGAGTATTCACTTTCATGGCGTTTTCACCGACTTGAAATTTGATGTTGGTGGTAAGTCTGATTGTTACTACTAGCCTCATGCTATAGTAATCAGAAATCTAACACAATATTTGTTGTTAGCCATGTTAAGCGGGAAACCAAACAGCTTTTGCATTTACAAAACATACAGAGAAAATGGAATCAATATGACAACCAAATATAGTACGGTAACTAGGAGAACAAGATTCCAGGGATAGTTGAAACTTCCCAAAGTCTGCAAGGCATTCTGCAAAATTGGAACTCCCACAAACAGGCATCTTTGCTCAGTCTTCTTGTGACGTTGTCAGTTGTCGTGATCTCGTGTAGATGAGGGCAAATCGTTGCTCCTCATTTCGTTCATCACTTAGGTGGATACTAACTCCGTAGATATCACTCGACATTCTACTCGATGGTACGAGCGAAGAAGGTGGGTTGCTGACCCGCTGAGTTATTCTTTCCTCCAGCATTTTCTTTGATTCTCCCATCACTTCTCATTCAGCTAACATTTAGACCAATGAAACGAGCTCTAATGAGAGCGAAACTCGAGTCTAGTGCTTCTTTTCGAAATGGGCCGACTGGAAAGTCTATGGGAGTGCGACAGCTGCGATCAATTGTGGGTGATGTTCAATCTATATGAAAATCCAAATCCCCTACTACTCATCACGAAACAAATACTTCTTGATAAGGGGCAGGGCCCTTGTCTGTTTACTGTAGGCATGAACAATTTTTATGTTCAGCCAGCGAAGTTCCGAATGTTAGCTGGATGTGTGCACCGCCTCCCAGTCCATTGCAATATGCGGTCTCCTTGGCTCCTGGAAACATAACTCCCTCGGCTTAATCCATAAATGAGCTTGGTCACTACAGCTTCGCTGCGCTGTGTTCAGGTCATGGTAATACCACGGAAAACAGTCGCGTACTAAAGCAAGGTATTTATTTTCCACCTCCCGACCTCTTCATCCAACCGTCTACACACGCGTATGAACTAGAATGCTTGTTCAAACCTTAGCGTTGTTTTCACTAGAAAGCCGGCTGCACCTTTCCCTGGATCTGTGATTTTGACTAAAATCGCAGTTTTTGAATTCATCCCTTTGTTTCTTGACGTCAGACCGCTTTCGACCGGTGATCACTCTCTTGACATCTAATGTTGCACCTGACCAAATCTCTATGGGCTCTGAATCTGTCTCGTTATTATGCTGAATTGTACCACCCAATGCTAGATTAATCAACCTCTGACTTAGTCCCCTATATTCTTCTACATAACGTATCAAATTATATGTCACTACACGGCCCACGATTTCGTTTCTTGGAAGGTTTTGGTCAACCCGATTTCACTTATTGAATCTGTGATTGACTGAGTTAACTGCCATATTTCAGTATCCCACTTAGTTGAATGTGACAATCCTGAATGGAAGACCTCACATCCTGCTTGCCTGAATCTTCCCCCGAAAACGAAAAAATATGTTTGGTAAGCAGACTTACCTCTAATGGGCTGGTAACTCTTTTGGATCTACGTTATTGGTATGCAAAACTAGTTGTGAATGCGTCAACGCACGATATTCCCAAATATTTTTACGAAGCCTACCGAAAAGCAAATTTTATTACGAGGGTTTTTTACGAGGCGACTTTGAAGAGCATTAAGCGTTCGATGTCGGACATAAGGACAGAACCAACCTAATTAAAAACGTGTGTAACTCCCGTCTTCCGAAGACTTGCTGTGAAGGAGAGGCAGTGGTGTTATCTATCATGCAGACAGAGGAAGTTGCTACTAGCTCTATAACCCAAGTTGTTGGCGAGTGAACAGTACAGTCATATGCACAGTTATCTGCTATCTCACATCCATCGCACATTTGCCTTAACTCAATATCCTAGCAGAATTCAGGCAGTTGATGAACACTGCATCTTTTCTCCTTTGTACCATTCCGAAGACTTGGATTTCAACGGAAACTGGTGAGAGTGAGTTAATCTCCCCAATAATGGCTGTGCTCTGCGCTAACTCCATCTGAGGAGTGAACAGAGGTACTACGATTTTTCTCAGTCAAAGTATTACGGCACTTATGATCGTTGAAGAGAAGCAGTCCTCCAAGTGGGAATAATAATTCGTGGCTATGATCAGGATGTGCGATCAAGAAACTATTATTGGGGGTAATGTATCGTTCACCTTCATAGAACACGTTTGAAGATGACTGCTACCCTAAACGATCAGAAAAGGTTCCATGAATTCAGCGTTTTTTCGTGCACTCATTCTGTGTGCCTGGCATGCACTTGAGTTCAACTGGTAGCCAATGTCTCATCATGGATATCTCAAGGGATTTTAGGATCTTTGTCAATGTTGATATAGCATAAGGTATGGCAAAAAGAAGACAGACTCATGAAACAATAACATCTTGTGCGCATCGCTACTGTTCTCTAAATCACTTATCACAGTAATGTATAGACTAGTGGCCAGAATGATCATCCAACCGTCACTCGAACACAATGACCATTCATTCATGAGTTCTGATATTAGCTGCTACTGACTACATAGTTTTGCAAGCAATGCAGTCAACCTAAACGTTTTCCAGACTGTCTGAAATAGTTGTGATTAGAGTACACACAAACACACTGAATTTACACGAGAATAGGCACACATGAGGGCTCGCGGGGATGAAATTGATTGCTCATACATACCTAAGGAGGGGACTGCTTTGGACAGAATCGTCAAATGATCAGCAATCTGGCACGCCTCTCAACTTTCGTCAACCATTCTTCAGTGTTCACCGCTCCATAATGAACGTTAAACGTTTCATAATCAAGATTAATTCAAACGTACGATTAGTTCACATAAAGGTCAACGTGGAATGCGCGAAGAGGCGGCTGATATTCTGCAGAATATCTCCATGAGTTTGAACACATTCTTGGTAGTTGTGCTGCACTCGAGAATAGGAAAATGTCACGGTCACAGTAATTATGGCACTAAAGATCCGTACTCACCCACTGACTACCGTTCTCGATGACACGCACCATCGATGAACACTTCCCAGAGGACGCCCTTATTCGTCTTCGTAGCACGCATCCCATTGTGATCGATCAGGCACGGCAAAATGACTCACTTTCAGAGATAGGCTGATCGGGGCCAATTGCAATGATTACAATCTAGATGCAACATTCTTTGATTTATGGAGGCTTCTGGCCGTGTTCCACGTGGTCCTCTCAAGCAAAAGATGAAATCAATCAAGGAGGAGTCCTTATGTGTATTACAGCCTTTATTGTATCTAGATAATACAAGGTTAAAACTAGATCAGACCCTCAAGTTCTTCCACGATATTTTCCGAGGTTCCCTATAGGGATAATGCCAGGTCTGAAGTAATTTTTTAACATTGTCAGTACTATTCCTGACGGCTCATTCAATAACATTTTTCTCCCGGCAACCAACGAGCGAATACTGATCGTTAGCGTTAAAATCACTGTGACTAAGGCATTTCCCTATTATCAAGTGCAGCACCACTTCCAAGAATGTGTTCAAACTCATACAGATATTCTGCAGTAGACCAGCCGCCTCTTCGCACATTCCACGGTGACCCTTATGTGAACTAATGGTTCGTTGATTATGCAACCTTTAACGTTCATTATGGAGCGGTGAACACTAAAGTATGGTTGATGAAAGTTGAGCGGCGTGCCAGTATGGTGTTCATTCGACGATCCTGTTCAGAGTGGTCCCCTCCATAGGTATGTATGAACAAGCAATTTCATCCGCGCGAGCCCTCATGGGTACCTGTTCTCGTGTAAGCTTAATGTGTTTGTAGATAATTTGATCACACGCTAGCAAATTTTTGGGCTGATCGCATTGCTTGCAGATCTATGTAATAAGTAGCAGGTTAGTTTTGTTGTGATCCAAGAACGCGGATTACACAAAGGTTGTTCATTCGACAAAGCAACACATGGGTTAAGCGTTTAAACAAGTCCAGAAAAAAAACCACTCATTTGCACGCAGTATTCGACCTCAGACCGTCTCGTCTGCCGCAGACGCCAATGCTCAGTTCCAATATGTAGCAGGGACCATTATGGGCGAAGCTGCACCTTGATGCTCCTTCCTGTATTCTTCCTGCGGCTTCTACGATGTCAAAATACATGCTCTGGTCCAACTACTGAATACCCGCGGTGTGAGTAGTATAATACGATCGCTCATATTCACTGCAACAAGCCACCGGCGTACTCACAGTGTACCACCAGTGAAGAGACGACGAGTACGTTATGCCCATATAGTCAATCGGTATGTTTACGCTATTTTTGTTATTGATTGCGTTGGCCAAATCCATTGCCATTCGGTAAATAATCCCATTCTCTTTTAACAATACTTGGTGTCCGCAGTCTTCTACCCATTCTTATTCTTGAGCCTTGTTGATGCATTGCACAATGAGTGAGTTGCCGATTCTTTTCATGATCCAGTCTGAAGTTTGTTTTTCATTCTTATCGTCCATGGAATGCACCAAGATGCACCTGTATACTGGAATGCTTCTTGCATTACATTTTGCATATCGTTATTCTCAGTTTAGATCTTGTTATTGAAGTCTCTCTGATTATTTTCAAAGAGCTGAGGGTTTCCTTTTCGTGCTAGCTATTCAGTTGGCTAGCCAGCATCGGCTAGCTGGCCACAAAGGCTTCACTCACACACCTGCTGGTCTTATGCCCTCGGGTTTACACCGGATATGTGGTGTGTGGGTGGAACCACAAGTGGTACGGCGCATGCTACATGGGTTGATGGTTCGAAGCAAAGGCCTCATCCGGCTATCATCAATGCGACAACCTAATCCGTTTCGGATGCCGCCATCCATAATCTCTCAATAGCAGTGACGAACCCGGTTTTCGGAAGCGAACGAACTGACTGGACAAAGGTAACTCGG
>LUCH01005227.1:22225-38379 GCA_013368495.1 Paragonimus heterotremus | reverse complement strand
GAAAGTCGTATGGACATTATCTTTCTGATGACACCTTACTTTTATGTGTAGATCCGATTCTGAAATGTAGACGCCCTAATGTTAGATGTGTCAGTATAAGTATGGTTGTTTTTGATTACTGATGAGTAGTAGGGGTTTTTGATTTCCATGTAGATTGAACATCATTCAAAATTGATCGCAACTGTCACATCCCCATAGATTTTCCAGTCGGCTCCTTTCGAACAGCAGAAGCACTTGGCTCGAGTTTCGCTTTCATTAGAGCTCGTCAGTAGTGCATATCCTTCCGATGGCCTGGACTAGAACTCCAGCCACTCTTTCATGAGGCAACCGTGTTGACCATTGCACCGTTGACTTCACATTGGGCAAGACCGAATTATCAGATGTGAACGCTCAACGACTTCCGCTTGTGATTTTTCGGTAGTAGTTCAGTCGTGCTCAATGTGAGGTCAATGGCGCAGTGGTCAACACGGTTGCCTCATGAAAGCGAGGTCAGAGTTCTAGTCCCGACCATGGTAAGGATATGTACTACCGACGAACTCTAATGAGAGCAAAACTCGAGTCTGTTGCCCCCTTCCGGGACGAGCCGACTGGAAAATCTATGGGAATATGACAGCTGCGATCAGATGTGAGTGATGTTCAATCTACATGGAAATCAAAAACCCCTACTACTCATCAGTAACCAAAAATACCGCTCAACAAGTTATTGATTTCTGTGATTTCAATTTGCAGGGAAGTGCCAGTCGAGGGGTCATCGATTGGAGTTAACAGCATATTCACTGTATCTCCTCTCAAGGCGATAATTGTTTTATTATGTAGGTCCCTTCTTTTTTCCTCTTTCAGCTTTCATGATCGTATGCAGTTAAGTGTCAGTTCGAACCCCTGATTTATTACTGTCTTCGGTGATGATAATAATAGTAATAATAATGGTAATAGGTATCAGTCGAATTTTTATCAAGTGCACCTGTTTTTGTCTAATTCGCGTAAAAAGCGTTTTCATTGCCGAGACATTCGTAAGGTTGGAGAAATCGGACCAGTAGTTAGAGTTCATAGGGCGATAGTTGTAGTCAAACATGTCTGGATCAATGCTTCCGACTTTCTGCTGTGCTCAGTAAAAAAATCATTGAGCTTGTCACGTAAACAAAGTAGAATAGAAAAGGTTGGTTGTGCAGACACAAGTTAAATACCACCCACATTTCGATGTAGCCCTCGTGTTCACGTGAATTATTCGATTGTCCCTAGACTCAATTTATCCTTTTATTTTACAGCATATTAATTTGAGTGTCTGCAAGTCCTGACCTGGAGTTCTACTCCAGTGTACCTACTACGTGATCACTATGACAAGAATTTCATATTAGGTATGACTGGACTTTCATAAGCTGGTAGTTGTCGGTATTTCAGTTTGGACCGTAAGCGCAGTGTGCTGGAGTTTTCATACTGAACCGACGAATATTTTATTGTGCACGCCGTCACAGAGGTCCCATGATTAATCACACCGATGGTTAACTGTTATGGCTGGTCTTTTTTTGGTTAATGAGACCTCTTTATTCCAACTGAACTTACAGCCCTTCAACAATCATTTATGTTGTTTCTAACTCAAGTGTAAAAAAGTTACTTTGAGCAAGAGAATTACACACTTGTATTTGGGTGGTCGGGCAGCAACCAAGCCTACTAGTGGGGTGATTTGGAAAGTCTATCCACTTTAGCTCAGGATGAATGGAACATGTATTAGTGTGTAGACGGCTAGGGTCCAACAGAAGTCAGGGGTCTGAAGGAACTGCTTATGACAAGAAAACATGAAATGATGTAACCGAATCGTCTTCTGTCCAGTCAAGGTCAGTTTCAAAACACGGTGATGGCCGAAATCGTCTTCTCTGTACACTGCGTCATTCTGTGTTATGCTATCAGAAGAATTTAACTGGATCTTGAACATCGCGCACATTTCATCATAGCATTCGTACTCAGGTACACTTTCTAGCCAGGTATAAGAGACTGTAATTGTTTTCCATTGAAACAAACAGGCAACTTGGTCATCATTCACAAGCGAACGTGGTTGGGAGTGCAATATGTAGGGTCAACGTCGTAGCAAGTAACATGGTAGTTCCAAAAAAAACATGGCCAAAGCTAAAATCTTGATCATGAGACGAACCACTGATGCGCCCTAACAATGGCAAAATTTGAATCCCCTGTTACTTTTTAAAAGGGGCTGGCTAATTTCTAGTTACACTGGTTACGATACCCGGAGGCAGAGTGAGACGCCTAATGTATCAGTACATGTGGTTTTACCCACCTCCCGTATTCCGTATATGATGTAAACAAGAAAGATCAAGATTATGGCGCGTGCCGGCGATGACTTACTCAGGCCGCTTGGAACTTATATATACCTCTTAGAAATACAAATTTCGAGTTACCTTTGTACACTCCAGAACGACCAGCACATTTCGGAGTATGTCGTTATAGTTCACTATGCGTAGATGTCAGGGGGAAAAAAACCAGTGCCCCGAAAATACCGTTTTATTTGTCTTCCCAATGGCCTATCTCATTACTCTTTGAAGTGACCTTCATCGTCGGCATGGTCATGTGTCACTTCGCCCTTCACGAGCGCCATCAGCCTTGTGTCAATTTCTGGCACCCAGCCTACACGCTCGTCCTTCAATTGGGACATCACTGTACCGTCTGGATTTTCGTCTGGTCCACTTCTGTCCTTGTTTTCTCATTGGTCACAAATCCTTTAACTGCGGTCTAGTTTGTGGCCGTGTTGTCTTCCGTTTGAGTGACACAAGGTGATTCTGTCGGGAGGCCTGTCTTTTCTCTGTGTTCATTCGTTAACCTCAGGTGGTTGGGTTGGCCGGGAAGATACGTATTAGTCGTGCATATTTCGTAGTCAGTTGTTCATTACCGTTGAACGTCGTTCCGTTATCTACCATTTCACTAACCGTTATTCTGTTGTTTGTTTACGTGCTCGTAGGCCGTTTATCGAGTTACAACAGTATACCAGCTTGAACCTTTCGTTTTCGAAAACTTTGATTGTTGTCATGAAGTAAAGTCAAGTTTTTTCGATTCCGATGAACATAGGTTCAATACAAAGCTCGTTTTACGCCAAAATGACCACCAAACACTTTCTCCCACAGTTCTTCTCCCTTACTGGTCGTCCTTTGTACTCGTGGAAAGTGACCAGCGATCGGTCAAACACAGCCTATCCCAACTGCCTTGCAGTGCGTACAAATCCGGCACTATCGCCTGGAACATTTCCACCGTGGGCACAGCATACGTTAACCAACTCCAACTGGTCCGAATCGTCAGATCAACAAATGCACTGGACATCCATCACCCAGGAATGGAACAGCGTGGAAGTTCATACGTGGCTGGTCGTCGTATTGCGTAAACCATGTCCTGCGGTGCAAATTTATGCCGTTGCAGGAAAACGGTTACGGGAATTCGCGTACGATTTGGTCTCACCCAAAGGTGTGGCTGTCGACCGTGATGGTCGAATTATTGTTGTCGAAAGTCATGTAAGTGCGAATTTGATCACATCACAGAATGGCTCGATTTGTCAAGCACCTGATATTCGGTGATCCGAAAAATCGACTGGGTTTTAGCAGCACCCCACTAACCTAGTGATCTGCGCTGACGAATCAAGCTTCATTAGTAAACACTGACAGGTTTGGCAATTTAGATGAGACCCAGTTGCGAAAAGCCTGGGCTTCATCTGGATTCGAACCAACGATAGAAACCACATGTCCAGAAGCGGTGAGTGCTCCACCGGCTGAACTACGAAGCCACGCCGGAGGCTCAGAATGTTTACACTTGGGCTCAGTTACCCACATAACCAATTGCTGTCTCTGTTGCTGGTTCGAATCCAGTCGAAGTTCAGATTTTCACAGTTGAGTTCCCTAGAATATCGTGCAGTATTTTTGGCGTTTTCAGACATGATGGAATAGATCGGACTGGGATGGGTTATTATTCTGATCAAATCGCGTACTGCGTGTGCCAGCTGATTAGCAGCGAAAAAAAGAAAAACAAAATGTTGTGTACATTGTGGGTGAGTGGGTACTCAGTTAGAACATCAGTGTGATCTGATAACTCATTGCAGGAAGAAATAATTGGATAGTAGTGCATGGTTTGATGGTGCCATTTTGAAAAGGGAACCGGTATATATACCTAACGATAGCCTTAAACGTGGTCAAGTATCTCCCATGAATTACTTGTACTCCTCGTTGAACACGTTAGTAACGAAAGTAGACGCACGTGCAAACCAAACGTAAATCATTGTAGTGCAGATGACTTTCACCAACTCGAATGGTGTTAGAAGAAAATCGATGGCCAACCCGAAAAACAAACCAGTTTGATGGGCTGCCAGAATTTAGATTGCGCGTGGATCTTCGAAACAGTGGACTCCCTGAAATTCAACGGTAAACGGGAAAAGGTTTGTGGAAACAAATCAGGTGTCTTCGAATGTAGGCGTTCCCTTGGAAGTGACCTATCAGGAGAGAGTGAATGGTGTTGGGATGACAGAAGCTAGTTCATCTACATCACAGACGGTTTGAAGGCGATTGCTTTGTGATGGTATTAAACCCGTAAGCCCTTGTTAAGGGTTACCAATAAACAGTCATTTTTACCCGCACCGTGCGCCGTTATACACCATCCAGTTGGTAGTCCTAGATTCTCACCCTCCTTTTGTTCTTGAGCAACGATCAGACTGTTCGACTACCTCAATAGGTAACGCAATTACTGCGATCAACCACGAGTGAAGTTCAGTTTAAATCGACCAAATTCTTGGCTGCTCGGTGGTTATCAAATCTACTACTCAGCAAAGGAGGAGAAATTGACAATTTCGATCTGACGCAAAAGTCCCTCATTCAGGTTATCTCTAAATGGTGAATCGAAACAAGGACTAAACCGGTCATGCAGTGTCGGTTTGAGGATAAGGATCAAGAAATATAACGAACAGGGGAAGACCTTTCAAAAAGGCTAACCCTGTTGACTTTTCCCGTAACAAGTGAAAGCATTATTATTCACGTAATTGGCAGCAACTTAACTCACCTTCAGTCCGCGAAATCAAGACATAAACAACCTGATTCTCTTAATGGAACTCAAGTCGTTCGAAAACTTTACGGCGTAGCAAACGATCTGATGGCGTGCCCAAGCAACCGAAGTTTATGGGGGCCGATATGAGGTCATGAGGATATAACCCCAGGACCGTGCTTATCAGCGGCCAGTAAAATACACTCAATAAGTCTGCACATGGATCATTCGTGTGTTTTTTTGCAATCGACGTCCCGCTTAACGTGTGTATTCCAGTGGTCAAACGTTCATCCAGACCGTTCAATTCGAAAAATATTTGTCTTGTAGCCCATTGGACTTTCGGATGACTTGCTGGACATAACCGGTGACTGAATTTTTAAACGAAGATAATACTGACAACTATCAAAATCTCAATCAGTTTAAAAGTAGTTCATGAAGTGATACTCTTCATCTGAACAATTTATCTGTAAAGACACAACATTACAGATATTTACCAAATGAAAAACTTGAGTCAATTTACGCTAAATGGGGTTTGTTATTTTGAATGCTATCGACCCGTTTCACAATTCTGGGTGTCGTTGCAGAAGGTGCACATTTCAAATTCTAGACTATTTATGTTCGTTGACTCTAGATGCACAACATCTGCAGTTTGGTTTATACAAATAAGGTTTCGTGAATAATATGGACTCCCGGAACAAACAGATTATAATTTTAGACTGGATCCCGTTTCTTTTTAGCCTGGGCCCATAGACAGAAAAAACTTCAAAGACATCTCTGCATTCATTTTTAACTTCATTAGTTTACCTCAAGTTTAACAAGAAAGAGAATCCTTATGACTGCCAGTATTTTTATCTCAATCTCTGGAGAGTACTGCAGATTTACGACACACAACAGGTATGGACATAGGCTTACGAAATACGACATGAATTTGACTGTCGTCAACATGAAACACGTGTTGTGAATCACCAATTGGTAAACAATAATCAGAGTCGTGACTTGATAGATGGTCTGTCATTCATGGGAAATAGAACTGCTCGCCAGTGGGCAACACATAGAGCATACGACCCCACAACTGACCAATTCAGCTATGTCAGTATTTGAGTCTCAGTTCGAAGTAACACGATGGGATAAAATGGACAGCTAACGGCACGGTTTTTACGCGAAAATAAGTACTTCAAACGATCCTGCTTGTACCATCAGATCACGTGACAGTAAGCACGGATCGGTGTGTGAACTAGGGAAAACTTATTGTACACGCACAAGGAGTTTCAGGCATATTTTTTCTAGGCATCACATTACGACTCACTGTAATGGCGTTTCTTAAAACCCACTAGGTGGTACAAAGGATTTGTTGGTTAACTTGGTTGTGCCACCATGACGTCGTTTGTTTGAATAACTGCAGATAATGCGAATAACTATCTACTCTTGGGACGGAGCTCCGCTCAATCGATTTCACATGCAGCTAGACTTCCCCACTTCGGTGGCAGTCGATTCAAGTTACCGCATTTACATCACTGACAATTTGGGACATCGCGTAGCGTTATACAATTACGCTGGCGAACCACTGGGTCACATGGGAGCCAGAGGACTGACGAACTATCCGGTCGGAGTGGTCGTGTTTCCGCCGCCGAGCACAAATTGCGTACAGTCCATGCGGGAGCTGGTTGTAGTAGGTAAGCTCAGTTTGGCTAACTACATCGAAATATGTATTTATACTTTTATTTCTGAAATGAGTGGTGGGTAAAATTTTCAAATTCACTCAAAAATGACTCACACTTGTGATTTCGAGTTGAACACTGCCCATATTTGATCGCAGCCCTAGCCTTCAGACAAACCTTTGGGCTAGCCCACTTCGAAATAGGCAAAGACTGCGAACAAATATGAGTGATGATCAATTTGAAATAACCGAAATTCCCGAACTTGATTCACATTTGTGAAGTGGAAAAAGATATCCAGTACTAATAAGCTATCATATAGTCAAAATCTCAATCAAGCATTTGTCAGTCAAGTGGAACAGCTGGAAAGTTCGAATGAGTGTGAAACAGGTAATCGATTTAAAGTTATGTCTAACTTTGCACATATAACTTTACAGTCATTCATTAGTAAGAATTAAACAGCATCTACACTTGTTGGCGGCTTTCGCATTCCGATAGGTTCTCAACAGGATAAGCAATGGACTTGGTATCCTATCTTTTTAAAGCTCATCAACACCTCGATCGAACTTCGGTCCATGTGCTGGTGAGATGACCACGCTGGTCACTGCCCATTAATTAAACTCGACCGGATGACTACACGTAACGCTCGGGCACATTTGCTCGCGATTAAGGATCAAATGTCCGAACCGTGTTGAGAAGAGACCAAGTGATCTTTCTATTAACTTCACTCGTTAACTTAGTAATTAGGAATTTGCGGCCAAACTGAACCCACAAGCTTTGCTCAACTTACTGATCGATATCCTGGTTACTGTTGAGGAGGCGGAGAGTTCGACTCCTACCAACTGTACACCATTCACACTTGATAGCAACTTGCACACTCACACACACTTTTTATTCAGCCCCTCTTGAAAACAAACAATAGACCGGAGTCCTCTTTTGTTAAAGTACATTAGTAATGTATATAACGCAACAAGACGATCACTTTCCGTTTTGTGGTCAGCTAAAGCGGAATAGGAGGGCAGAAGCATAATTAGGATAATTGTTGTTGATTCCGATATTCGAGTTTACAATAATGTTTTCAATTTCAGGACGGAACGAAAACAAACCTCCAACGGTTCCGTATACACTGGAAAAATTTACACACCTGAAAGCATGAAACGAAAAGTTTCGACAGTTGATCGCCTAGCACTCCGTTCGACGCTGTGACGTGTGCTCGTCCTGACAGAGACAATGACCTGTTGAGCTCAAACGAAAACCTATTGACATGGTCTTGTTTGCAGACAGATAGTGGACATGAAGATTCTGGCACCCTTGTGTACCGGCCAACACTTATGAGTTAGAGCTCAAATGTATGCCATTCTTATTCACTAAAATGAGATTAACGATAAAACTGGGGACATAAATCATTTTCGACGGTCGCTGGAATTTTATACCGCATTGATCTTCAAGGACCAGGACACTATGAAACGCTAAATTTACGTTCATGAATGAAGTTTCTTAAGCAAGCTTTATGTGCATTGTCGTCTAGGCTCATCGGCAGAGCTTGCACAGTCTCATGTGGCATACGATCGACTGATAATGTTTTCAGCCGTATCGATGAGAAACAAGTATCTTTCAAAGATAATTCGACTCTAAAACATAAGTCGATAGAATAAGTATTAAGACTAATGATAAAGGAGGTTGAAGTGACCAAGAGTAAAAATCGAATATCGTTGGCTTAGAACGACAAGATTACACATGACCAAGTGAGATTATCGATTAAGTATTCGTTCGTAGCAATATTCACGTTCACCGTGCTCAAGGGTATCGCGGAAAACAGCAACTTGAGGAGCCAGCAACTGGTCGAATGTAGACACTGCCATGACGACTGTTGTATTCTCATACGTGTGCAATCAACATTAGGCCTTACAGGCTAACAGCGGAAAGAACAGGTGTCAGTATAAGTATAAACTGTATGGTCCACGTACAAGCGGTAGTCTCATTCTTGTGCATGAACGAATGAGCCGTTGGTTGCTGAGGGCGCGACCAGTTAGAACGCAGCTTGGGTTTCGACACGGATGTGGGACGCATTGGAGGCCTCGACGCGTATACAACGACCAACGTCTCTAATCGTAACATTGGTGATTACGGAGACAACGACTTGATAGGCAGCAAGTATCGTCCTCAAGCAACAGGGAAGTTTGAGTTTTTACCGGTTGTGTAAACATAGTGGCCTGGCAACCTAGTGTACCTATTCAACCATCGGTCTCAAAGAATGATGGTCGATGGAACAAGTATACGCGGTATTTGGCCCATTCCTGGCATACTTTAAACTTTCAGTGCTGGACCAACTGACCGTGGAGTTAGCATTTTATGAAAGGTGCGCTAGCAGAAGATCGCGGTACACATGCGATCGTTCAATTTGAAGCAGGCTAATTAACAAAAACCACCGTGGACAAACATTCCAAATACGCTCACGTTTCCGAACCACAGGTTGTAATGAATTGTACCCAGGCATTATACATATAAAACCAACCTAAACAGAAAACACGGATGAGGCGAATAGACATTAGAACATCGAGGTTTTCTTCACGGCTCAATCGGATTGGTACGGTGAGCCCATTACGTACCCTAAAAATGATTCAACCAACACAGAGTCGGATTGTGGTGGCACATTACAACGAGCGTGTGTGGAACGCATCGCAGGTGTCTGATCACTTGTATCCCCTAGACAGTTTTCTAACAGTATGACTCACGGTAAAACTCGAATCGTCTGTCCGAATGATACGACGCCGTAAAGCATCGTATAATGTACAACACCTCATCATTCAATGTATTTTTGCTTTTCTGAGCCACCATATCTGAAGGATTACAAGTACAAGATGAGTAGATAGAATGGTTATGATAATCTGGTGACATCACGAAGTGTATAATAGTGCCAAAAAATTACTAAACTCACCCAGTGTCCATGAAAGTACTTCGTTATCATCTCTGTCACTGGTTAGTTCAAAAATGCAACGCGTTAAAGGCTTGCTAGGTACTGTTTTCTTGACAACTGTTAATGCTTCTTTACTTAATTCTGAAGCCTTCTTACACGCTACATGCAAACGTAATGCCTACCTCTGTTCGTTGAGTTAACAGTCCTAATGTCGTTTGCGTTTATCGTTCAAAACACTGCGACCAGTTGTGAAGAAAAAATGCTTCTACATGAGTCAAATTAAAAATGAAGGGAAATATATAGAAAGATCTGGATTCAAACGAATGAATGGTTGAGCCAACATACTGGATGGGAACTATAGAAAGTAGAAGAAAACTCATAGGATCAACAAACGGCTCACAGGAAATTCAACCGTGAGATGTGAATGTTTTACCATGAAATGTATAATTTTGGAGCAAAGACTCAGAAAGTAGCCGGTGAACAGCATATTCGATAGAGGAATACAAGAGAAAACAACATAATCGATTAAGCGATGTAGAACGGAGGAATAAGTAGGATGCGAAAGTACTCTTAAAAGACATCTCCGTCTTATCGTGTTTTCATACGATCTGCGCAAGTAGTCCTATACCCACCCCGACATTGGTTATCATGTGATTCTCACAGGAAAGTGGTTACCAATTTCTCATCAGAGTTGCTCGTGATCGGTTCGATTCAGATGGTCGAGATGACTGTGCAAACTGTGTGGATAACTGCTCACTTCGGTCTTTTATAAATCAGACACAAAATGTTCCCACAGATTAGAATCAACGTCATGATGGCTAGTTCCTGTGTCAAACTCGCGTTATTTCTTCTGACTAAATCGGACACATTCAACGTACTGAAACAAACCAAAGGTTTTACTGTACAAAGAACTTAAGTGCGTTAATTTCAGCACGCAAATAACAGAAACAAACGTACCTATAGAGGCTCTATAACGATGTGCAAAACGCCCAAATTTATTAAACCAATTTAGAACCATCCTTAAACGAATTCGCATCAGTATAACTGATACTTCATAGCAACGTTTGGCTCTAAACGAGGACACGAGAGTGAGCAGAACACTTGATTTGACAATTGTGAGAATTGATAAAGCCTCATTCGTTTGCGTGTATGATCAAGTCAAACCACCGGCCTAATTCAAGTTGACCAATCGAGTCCGCCGAGTACAACTGAGGCAGGTCAAAGACTTTATCTGACCATTGCAAAGGCTTTGGCGATTAGCCTACATTTGCCACTAACGTAGTGTCATCCAGCCAGAAAGGTTTTCCGCTCCACATTAAATGTTTTGTCAGGCCAAATAAATTGAAAGTTTTAAACGTCTACGCCGGTCGTTCATCCGATATCAGTGTAATTTGATGCCAACAACGGTATTTGACTTGACTTCTATTCTATTTAGTGGACAACCACAATCGACTGAACGTCACCGTGTTTCAACCGACTGGACATTTGATCTATGCGATGCACAGCGTAACCAAGCACGCACAAACCTACGCAATCGCCATCGACACCACATTCGAAGACAACGCGTCCGTCGACTTCCATCCATCCAGATCTGAGGCACGACGCAACTGTCGAAAAACTGGAATAGCTGTTAACTTGTTTTTAGCCAGCAAAGATTATCACATCTATCGTTACAGTTTGCCCGGATTCCTGATTTGTTGAGTATCTCGACAAACTTTGATTGTTTATTGCACTTGGTTGTTCTAGTAATTTATTCGGAATTGTTACTCTTGTTGTGTCGATCAATATTGTTTTGCGTTAATATATTGGCAACACTAACAAAATCATAGACGATCTGACGACTTCGACCGCCTAAACGGCGGTGAACATTTACGATCACAAGAAAATCACAATATTTCTAAGACATATTTTAACATCATCGGTGCACACCGCAGTCGTCTACAGAGTAACAGGAATTTTCTAAAGGAAAGTGCCATTACTCAAGGAACAGAATGAACATACAATTTTAAATGAAACATTAGATCCAGATAGCCACTTTTTGCAGGTACTTATCACACTATCGTAGAAACTTCACCGAATCACTAAATCCACAAAAAAGACAATAGAATGGACCGTGGGGTGATGTATTTGGTGAAGCTGTACGCGCAGTCTGGCCGTCTGGTCCAGTGAAACGAGGTTTGTCTTGCTACATCGTGATGGAAAGTTGCGTGCATACTACAACCTGTGCTATAGACTTTCATAGATACTTCGCGGGGTACAACCTTTTCTACTCGACTAATGTAACGTCCAACTAGTCCGGCTGTTTTCAGTAGTCCTCACGAGCTTTGGTCTTCGCCATACCTCGCCGGCGCTCACGTCCATAACACTCCGCGCATACATCTCTTCTCCATTAGAATTTGTTAGTAGTGCCTCGCCTGACATTCATCAAAGGCGGTAACCTACCTATGGTTTTGAGAGGGCTACACTCTTCCGTGGGTATTCAACAAATGAGCGATGAAGACAACACTAAGCTGAACATAAGCAAAGTATTGAGATAGATCGATCTCTTGTCGCAGACGTCAAGATATACTGTCCACCTTAGGTGGTTTATTATTCATTGACATAAAATGGGGATTGCACACGATTAAATCCTATTGACCACTAAGAAGACCGAAGTTTAAGATCTCATGCAAAAGTTCAGGTTAGCCTGTGTAAAAGTGTGGAATGATAACCATGAAACAGACGAAGTTCGACGAGCTTGGCTAAGGCTGCTTTGACAATAAAGCTAATAGTGGGGACAACGTCTCAATTCTTTGGTAAGTATTTTCCAGCCTTGCGAATAAAAAACGAATGATCTAGGCAATCAGACCCACATAAATTGCAAGTTAATTTATGAGACACTTCCTGATCCGTGCAGTGAACCATAGAGTCTGAATGAAATAGTACGGCAGCCAAACAATAACATGTCGCGGATCACGAATATATCATTTCAAATTGAACATAGTCCACACTTGATCGTTAGCAGCTCATTCACATAAGCCTTTCGGCTAGCTTATTTCAAACACAACGGCCACGATCAAGTGTGGATTGTGTTAAATTTAAAATAAACTCAATTCCCGAATTTCCACCAATAAATATCACCGTCAAGTGACTAATCAAGAATCGTGCGATCAGCTGATTCAGATCTAAAGCAGCAGTCAGATGATATATCTTCTTAAGGGATCGCTGTCATCCTCCGAACAAGGGGGCAGCTGGCGTTGGCTATAGCTGTATGATCGTAGTCTGTGAGTGCAGTAAGTTGCACAAAGCGCACGTGGCTGCTTATATTGCTACATGTTTAAAATGACGTATATCAACCACAACGGTCTAATGAGTCCTTTATATCGGCCAACTTCTACGCTGTATCCCGCTACATCCAAACATAATCACGTCTTGTAACGATGCACTTTTTCGAAACCAACAGCAGCGTTTTCAATCATCCGGCACACATTCCGCGTTATTAAATAGTCACTCGAAACTTGCTTTAGAGGCGATAAGCAGTAATTTATCTTAACCGTCCCGATCAATACAGGTGTAAGCTTATGATATTTTGTGTAACATACTGCGTTCACAGCCTACGACCATGTAGCTATAGCCAACGCCGGGGCAGCTGGTATATGACAGAGAATAAAAACGACGGTCACATGCGTAAACCCAAAGGACTTATACACCGAGTTGATCATACGCAGAACATCCTCATCAAGAGACCGTGATAACAATGAGATCGACAGATGTCTAGATAAATAACACACTAGTTATCAATCACAGATTCTGACATCCCAATATCGTACTCTGAGCAAATTAAAAAAGAAACACTTCAAGTATTTCGGATTAAAAGGAGTACAGAGTACAGAAAGAGCATCAGTGAGACAGAACGACCGGGGACAGCTAGAAGGCAGTTCGAGTTGGAGACTGCATGAATACCGCTAACGCAATATGCACGAGAAATGAGTGTTTTACTACAAACAACCAGTGAGAAGGAGAGAACGAACCAAAAAGTAAAACAATGTGAAGGATAAAACAGGGTTCCAAAGATGAACCTGAGAGACAACACGGATTAATCAGGAATTTCAATCTCGGAAATAAACTCACAAATAGGGCAAAGAAACAAATCGTTCAAAAAAAAACAAATCCATGTTGAAGTTGAAATTCAATGGATACTAGATCGAATTTTTGTGCGTGTACAGACAGTCAGACAGATATTCGGAAGAAATCAACGTAAAGAATGAACCCGAAAGAGATGGCACGCAGAAACCTGAAAATTACACTGTGGCTCGAACGCATCGTATCCAGTAAGATACGCAACTTCTGAACGAGTGGCTAATCGCATCAGATCCAGATAGAAGTCAGAAAGCGAACCAGCGCTTAATTTGTTTGCGAAAAATAAAAGGCAACATCGAGAGAACAGACAATGTGATTAGGGTGTACACCGAGGTAACCGAAGTCACACCCAGATCCGTTAGTTCCTGTAACACAGTCCCGGCTTTCACGAAAACCACGGAAAGAGGTACAACGCCTGGCGAAAGAAAAAATCAAATAAATTAAAACAAACATACGGCTTTTATATGCAATCGGTAACAATCGGAAGATCGCAAGGTTTATCGTCAAAATAATTAAAGAAAATACGTGATTGGTGAACAAAGAGGGAAGTCGCTAGACATCCCCTACCCAGAAATGTGATAGGAAATCGAGTGTGAACTACGTGTGCAATTTGGTTCTACATCTTGTGAGCGCTAAACGACTTCCCATTCGACCGACAACCTACCCTACTAGATACCTGACACAAGTGCTACAACTGCGAACAGCACATCATGATTTTCGTTTTCACTGGCGAATAACAATCTACACCAACTTGGCATTCACCCATGGCGTTTCTGTTTCGCGTTGATTGTTATTAGTCCCCATTGACTGTTAAGCCACTGTTACTCCTTGCACGTGGAATATTCTTCGATGCTGTGACCCATGAAAAGCCCAAAGAAAGTGTTTCAGTCGATTGTAAAGGTACATGGAAAACACGTTCGCTGGCGCCTTATCAGTAGTATATCCCACACATGTCATCTGTCTAAATCGTGTGCCTGTAGGTAGGTAACACTGAGGAACTGTGAAAAATCACGGAAGAATACAGTGCGGTTAACCGGACCAATTCAACTATACATTGCAAATCAAACATTGAAAAGAATATGCAAAATCGCCCAATATTTTTTCGGCCTATCCTGCTACCCTGATGTGGTGGTCAGGCTTATGAACTGCATCGATCCAGAGGGTTATGCTGACCAGGACTTCGGTCCTACCAAGGACGAATACACCAAACAGATCGGAAGGGAGCAGTCAGACAAAAAACAGACGTATTCACATGGTTGTATATCACGTTACTGACCGCTTAGAATTGTCTGGGTTGTGAGGCACGATTCAATGGGCATATAGGGGGAACTAGTCTTAAAGTTGTAGCATCGCTGTCTTCCGACTAAGAAAGAAGAGGGTTAGAAAAGATAAACTTAAACAAAAGAGTACTCCAATCGCCCAACGGTTGGCCGTGATCGCCTGCATATTATCCGATACGACCGACAAACATTCAAGCTTCGAATACAACTGCCGTACCCACAGTAAACAAAATCAGACATCCACGTCTTATTCGCTGCGCTCTCAAGATAGAGATGCATCTCAATGCCAAGTAAGCCGGACTGTTGAGTCGTTGGTTCCGACTAGGGCCGCCTTCGAGAAATCTATCACCCGTTGTCTCGCAGATCAGACTATTGAGTTGGTGACTTGGAGCTGGGTCCATCATGACAACCCCCTCCTGCGCCATACACGTTACCTTGGCGAATCAGTGCATTCATTTTCGTCTTCTTCCTCCTCTACTGCTAAAACTTCTACTGCTCTGGTGAACATCCTCCCAAATCTGGAAATGGACGTGTGTTGTGTTTCCGGAACGCTCCTCGTAATGTCTACAGCTGGAATTCGTTCACATATGATGCTATGGGCCAGAGGTTCCGGTGACGATGAAGCTGAATCTCGCGATCAAACAGGAATGAGGACTGCACCGACTCCGAAGGCAGAGCTCAACTAGGTCCCACTGAATGATCGTCTATGTAACGCCAGACCTAGCAGTTTGACATAAGTCTGTCAACACATACCAGAAAGACGTAAGTTGTTCAACATATTTGCATATACTCTAACAGACGACACCTAAGACGCTGTCGAGAGCGTCTTCTACTATGTTTTCCTTGATCATTTGAGACAAACTAAGTATTCGGACATTGTTGTGCTTGCTGGTGATATGAACTCACAACTCGGTCGTCTTAGTCCAGATGAGAAGCGGCTGGGCGGTATGTTCGATTTCCGTGCGTCAAACACCGACAATGAAGACCAGCTATTACAAGTATGCGCACCACACGGACTCCATATCGAGTAGCGCACTTCGGAACAAACAGGGACAATGAGCCAGGTGCAGGCTACTCAGTGCAACTCAACCATGCACGTAACTTGAGCATACCGCAGTCAGCCATCGTTGGCAGTACTTCATTAACAAGATGAATAGAACA
>LUCH01005227.1:0-22125 GCA_013368495.1 Paragonimus heterotremus | reverse complement strand
AACGACGTTCAAAGGTTCTGAACGACGGACTACGAAGTATGCAAGATTAATGCGAATCTTCCCGGCCAACCCAACCACTTGAGGCTAACGAACGAACACAGAGAAAAGACTGGCCTCCGAACATAGCTATTTTATGTCACTCAATCCGAAGACAAGACGGTCACAAACTAGACCACATTTAAAGGGTTTGTGACCAATGAGAAAACAAGGACAGAAGTGGACCAGACAAAGATCCAGACAGTACCTTGACGTCCCAATTAAAAGGACGTGCGTATGTGCGGGGCGCCAGACATGGGCACAAAGGCTGAGAACGCACGTGATGGGTGAAGTGGCACATGAACGTGTCGACTATGAAGGTCACTACAGTCAGTAGTGAGTTAGGCCACTGCGATGGTAAATAAAACGGTATTTTCGGGGAATTGAGTTCTTCTCCGACAATAACATTTCGTACACTCTTGTCAGTCGTAAACGTATGACTAACATGAAAAAAAACAAGACAAATGAAAGAAGTGAGAGTAGAATCGAGCTGCATCGTGGTATTCACGGCGAAACCCAGGGCAGACAAAGATTATTAGTTGTTTTTGTACGCATAGAACCGGCTGCCGACGGCTGATCAACAATGCTTCGACATACTTGAGAATTTATGGGCTGCGAACGTTCACTAAAATCCTGAACAAAGACGCCATCTTGACGTTGTGACATGTGGTCGATAAGTGTCTTGCAATGGATGAGGCGACGTTCGGTCCCTGCTGGGCGTCACTCAATGGCGGGTGAGTTAGTGCAACTCACAACCGCTTTAGGATGTACTCCTTGGCCCTGCTTTCAAGCGTTATTTCTGTCCTACCAATGTGTATGTTTCTGCAACTGCGGGAGAACTGATAGATACAATGACTTTGCTTTTTGACCGGGTGTAATGGTAACCTAGTCCCTTTTGAAAGCAGGACAAGCTTAGCTGCATTATATACACGTTTCAACGCAGCACTGATAATCTTTCCCAATGTGTTCATCAAACTATCACTCAGAGGAGTTTAATGTAGGCAGGCTTTTTACCTACTGTTAATTGCGTTTTCCGGAGGAATAAGTTACTCCATTTCTGGACGGAACATCCCGAAGCGCTTCATGCAACACTGTTTGCTCAGCTTGTAATCTATTTTGAGAGCATATTATTGATGCTTTGTAAAACAGTATACGTACTAGCGACCTTTTGTATGTAACAGGAGCAAAACCCATGAAGTTCATGTATTGTTCCGTCCATACTGGCCTACACTGAACGTTCAACAGATCTGTCTGAGCGGCGTCTAACCAGGACGTCCAGGAAGGATAAACTGTTCTTATTTTCGCACTCGACCGTTACTGAGAGACTTGAGTGAACTGAGTTAAAAGCTGAAATTGTTCTCCTTATTTGTTCCTTTTCTTGACCAATCAAGAACATATTGTCGACATATCGTTTGCACAGTTTCAGTTCAACCAAAATTTGAAATGGTGACTGGTCAACTTTGGCCATGAACAGATCAGCTAAAACCGGACCAAATAGGCTCTCCATGACTACCATAACTGTTGAAAACCCTCACTCGAAAAATAAAATCTCATATTTTCTGTGTAAAGTAAAATTAAACAATCCAAATAGTCAACAGGGACAGAAAGACAAATGGAGTTGGATAAAAGGAACCCACATAAGATCTACCGTTTTCTGCAGTGGCACGTTTATAAAAAAAAAAAAAGAATTGACACCAGAACACATCGTACCGCTGACAATATTCAGATTTTCAATATATGGTATCAATACAAGTGTCTTCTGACGTATGCACACACAGTTTTTGTCGGAGGTTTTAAAATGCCAACCAACCATTTTGCTAGCTCACGATAAAGTGAATCGTTCACTGTCAAAATGGGTCGCACGAGAATACCCGATTTGTGGGCTTTAGGCAAACCTTACAGTTGAGAAGTCTTGTTACCTGCAGATTTTAACAAGCGACATCGTCATTCATTGATGAAAACTGTACAACATCTGTAACTCATGGTATATGAATTTCCCTACTAACAGCAGATTGTTCGGATTGTTTGCAGGTCTGAATTTGCGGGAATCTCATCCACCCTATTCATGTACTCTTGGCGGCTCATTACAACAGCACCAGTTCTTTTATCTGGCTTCGGAATTATATTTTCATCTTTCCTCAATTGTTGAAGAGCTTCCAAGCATTCACTAGTTATGTAGTACTTCGTTGTACTGGAAGTTGTATGATAAACCAACTAACTTCGTCATTAGCCAACTGTCATTATCTGTTGATGTGGAAACCAAAACATTTAACTGAGCATACAAATTCCCAAATTATGCATTCACCAGGATTTTATCTGTGTGCTTTTCGGGCACTAAAAAATTCAGTCCCATTGAGATTGGTTCTATCTGAGTTTGTGATAATACGACAGAAGAGAGATTGAGAATATATTTAGAAAAGTATCTTGAGAATTCTTGACCAGCTAGGTTGCCACTCAACTTTTGCTGTAGTTTTTTTACGGTATTAGCTTCAGTACGCTTCATTGTCAGATTACGAATGGGGAATCGATTGTACAACCAAATGGCTTAAAGGGACTCAATGTTTCAAATTTCTCAAACGGATACTTCCCAGTAACAACTGTCGTTCATTCTGGAGTAACCACCTTGATTCAGATCACGTAGTTGTTCGTGCCTATTTTGTCTCGTTCAAGCAGAGATCACTTGTTTACAAACATAAGGTTGGAAATTGAGCGATGTGAGTGTACAAAACATCTACGAAACAGCGATGAACCAAACTGCTCGTGTCACAACAATGAAGTAACCCAAACAAGCACTGAGTAAACATCTTAACAACTATGAGAGCCTCTTGTGAAAAGGTCTATTCCAAGGTAGCATTGTAGATGTAACTGAAGTGGATTCTTGAACATTCAGCAGAACTTATGAACAAAATATCGACTGATCTCTCTGCTTCGAAATACAACGAAAACCGCCATGAACTGAAGTGAAAACTAACAAAGAGTCTGTGAAAAGAACGTTAGCCTTACTTCTTCGAGCGGGCCAAAGAGATAAAGTATTTTATCCGGGAATAGCCGAGTGCAGTTTTCCGTTATTATTGCGTTGGCCGTCAACAAGGTGTCACTGAGGCCAGGTGGAAAAGACAGTTCGCGAATTTACAACCTGCAGCGGCGACATGACAGATAAGCTGGACACTCTGAGGAACAATTCGGCTGGCCCGAGCCAGCTCAGTCAGCTGTGGATGATGGAAACTGTGTGGTTAGCCATGATATTCCGACGATTCTTCGTCGGGAACCGAAGTGGTCCTGGAGCTTAAGCTGTTGGAACGTAAAAAAGCTCCCAGTCGACATTTCTCTCTCACTCTTTTCAAAGATGGTGTGAGATAGAATGTTGCCTGAGTTGACCACACTCCGTCCTATGTAGGAAGCTGAATTAATAACCTGATTCGTGCTTACCAAGTCATTCCTACTTTCAGAAAAGGTGTCAGGGCACCATGTGACAACCATAGGGGAATTAGCCTTGTCTCTATGGTATTAGAGATGCTCATGAGTCTCATAATGCGGCAACTTCTGAAACACAAAAGAACCAGGTAAAAGAGGATCAGACAAGTTTCCGGCTTTATCGCGGGTGTGTCGATCATATTACAAACTTGTGAAAGACAATGGAAAATCGGTGATTCTTTTCTCAGCCAACAATAAGAGTAGTTTTGTATCTAAAGACTGCCCTAGACTCGGCTGTCTGACGGGTTCTCTGGGGCTATCTTCATCGCAGAAGAATCTCATGTGACATTCCTATCTCCAGAACTGAAATGCCACTCGAAAGTCGAACATTTTTCTCTTGAAGTAAAATTTCAGTAAAGACCGGCTAAACAAGCAGAGTGAAAACATTTGTTTCAAAAGTCCTGAAAAGTTGCACGAGTGATGTGAAAATTATATTGCACCTTATGCAGAATGCGTCCGAATGTAAGTCCCAGATCGAGATCAGGAATTTTGAGAAACCTCTAGTACTTATACAAACAGACCAAAGAGTTTGATCAAAGCAACGGAGAGCAGAGTCAAAAACGTTTCGAGCATGAGGTGACACTGTAACTGAGCCGGGTTAACAAACGGTGTTTCCATATTTTTGTGGTATGGTTACGTCAGCCAACATCTGGGGGGTACGCTCAGTTTAAATCACATCACTCAAGTCTGTTATCTAAAGCTGTTTCGGCTACCATAGACTACGGTCGATAGCAGTCGACTGTTGACAAACGAGCAGCGCAATGCTGGAAATAATCATGTACCGCCGAATCCAAATAGAATTAGAAATTTCTTCAACGGTGATGTTATTAACGCTACGTATGGTATTGTTCAATTTTCGAACCTCGTTATTGAGCCGTATTCTTCTACTAGAAATCAATGGGCTCCGTTTTGCTGGTTTTCAAACCCGAAAAAGACAAGCTGACGCACTCTGTAGGATGAAATGAACAGTTGATTAAGAGAAGTTGTCAAAAGTAGATCGTCATGTTCTCGGGCACTTCCGGGCACCCTCCACACAACTGAACTGGGTACTTCCACCGTAATACAACGGCATAACCCGATGGACTTGGAAATCAGCTTATGCTAACTTCCGCTGGATTTCTGCTTGAAGAAGAGCAATCTGATTACAAATAAATCACAAGACCCACACTATATTGATACTTCAGGGATATACGGGTGGTATTCTTTAGGTTACACACTTCCAGCCAGGGCCAAGGGCACGGTGGACTCCATGTTGTAGGTGTGGGTTATAACTATTGTAGATTATCTGGGCAACGGGAAAAATTAGATGTCAAACGATTACAGACGAGGACGGTATTTCAACAAAGTTGCTTTTTGTCTGAAAGACGTCCTCGAACCCAACTATCTCCGAAAAATTTGACAACACCTCAAAGGACAGATCATGTCAGCAGCCATCTAGATGATCGATATCCAGCGCCAGAAACGGCTGCACTGGTTCGACGACCAAAATGCAGTTTATCTCCAAATTGGTACGAGAGAAGAGTGTAGCGTCTGCTGCTTCCACAATGGATCTGGACAACGAAGACCACGGAGTGTTCGTCGTCAAATCGCCGAACGGCTCTGTAGAATCAAGGACGACTAGCGGAGAAAGCAAAGTGAGATGATGCAGGGATACGCTGACCGCCCACAACAAGAGGAGTTCTGAGATTCGCTGAAAACGAATTTTTGGCCCATCCGTCTAATCAACTGAAGTATCGATTGACAGCGACTCTAGATTTTCGTGTATCGAACCAGAGAACACTATGAAGGTCTAGCGAAAGCACTCTGGTGGCTTGTTAAACCGTCCTTCTACCATTGACTGGAAGATCGTGAATGGCCTAGCACAACAAAAAGTTTAATTTTAACGTCCGCTCGCCCCAGATTCCGCAGAGGTGCAAAGAACAACCATACAACTGCGAAACGGAAAGGCTGTAGGTGAAGATAGGTCGTCACGAAAACTTTTGAAGAATGGCGGCCCAGTTCTAGAATGTACTTTGCTACAGCTAGTTCACTACACCTGGGAACAGGAAGAAATGCCATAAGATTTCAAGGATGTTCTGATAATACCTTTGGTTAAAAGTAAAGGTAGCCAGCAATGTCTCGACAGCTGTCGGGGCATCAGCCTGCTGATCTGTGCAGGCAAGATGCCTGCAAGAATCCTTCTGAACTGACTTTTGTGGCCAATGTTCTCGAGGAGCAGTGTGGATTCCGGGCGAATCACAGTACAATCGACCTGGTGTTTGCTGCTTGACAGATTCAGCAGAAATGTCGTAAATACAACCAGCCGCTCAATGCTCTTTATGTGGATTTCACGAAGGTCTGATCCCGTGAGCTGTGAAGTACTGTAGACGGTGTTTAGTAAGTTTGGATATCCAAGTAATTTCATCAGGTCAACTACGGTGCTGCATGTGGGCAGGAAGGCGTAGGCATACCCGTGTGGATCGATTTCTGACGATTTTGACATTGTCATTGGCGTGGAGCAGGGTTGTGTCCTAGCCCAACCCTATTTAATTTACATTTGACAACAATATTAACAGTTGCTCTACAGAACTCGGAGGAGGGCGTCCAAGCTGAATATTGTACAAATATTCAGTTGTTAAGTATTTGGCGTACGTTCTGCTGCGTACTTCAATGATGCGCATATTGCTATTCGCAGATAACAGCGTGTTATTTGGACATAGCGAAGATGAACTTCTGCGACAGGCCACGAATCTCGCGACCGCAACATCTAAGTTAGGTTGGATATCAACACAAATAGAACATTATTTTTCTTTCAGCCTTTTTCCAGCAAGGGACACCGTTACCGGACGTGCACCTGAAATTCGTATCAACTGAGAAAGCGTCCACAGCTGCGCGGATTTCTGCTATTCGGGTAGCAATCTGTCCACCGATCTGCCCGTGGACCGCGAGTTGGGAGTTCGTGTGGCAAAGGTTAGCAGTATTTTCGGACATCTTGAAAGACGTGTTTGGAAGAACCACAGCCTGAAGCCGAGCACAAGCTCTTTGTCTACCGTTCACTGTTGCTGTCTATACTGTGTACGGCAGTGAAACGTGGACATTGTATCAACGGAATGTGCGCTGTCTGAGCCGTTTCCATTTGTAGTGTCTAAAACGTATCTTGGGCACTCCATGATATGAAATGGTTCAGAGAAGTGAGGTACTGTGACGAACGGACATGGACGAGGTTGAAACCATGCTGATGCTTAATCAGCTTCGTTGGCTAGGTCACTTCCGTCGGATGGACGATGGCCGTATTCCAAAGCAGCTGCTGTACGGGGAGGTGAAATCAGGTCAATGAAATTCTAGTGGTCAAGAACGGAAATATCACGATGTTATCCAGGTGCGTCTTTCACGCTGTGATATTGATTTTAGATGTTGGAGAAAATTGGCGTTAAACCGGACGGTCTCCAGAAACATTATCCGCATGGGCGTCCGCAAGTTTAATGAGCAGTTGTTGCACAACGGAAAATGGAAGCGCGCGGTACACAAGGGAATCCTCAGTGTCATAGGTCGTGGTGATATGACTATATGACGTTACGATGTATGCGGCCGCGAATGTGCTGGCCGTTTGGGATTAAGTCACCAACGTGTTCATGGTACATTGTCTGCGAAGAGATAACGATTATGTTTGGGTTAAGTAGGTTATATCAGATATATCCATTATTTTCTGGTTCACATCAACCAACGACTATCGTCGTTCAGAACTCACCCGCTCCTATTTTCAGAAACTTGGGTGTCTGTGGCTCCCCATTCTTCCTTTTTTTTTTAGCTTTGTTGGTGTACTGTATGATGAATTTTTTGTCTGTTTTCTTCCAATCCAACCTTGCATTTTGCTGTTGCTCCATATTGTAGCGAAAAGTCGTACAATAAAGCACAATCTTTATTGTCCAACTCGCTAGTTCCCATGCCACACATGCACTCGCGATTTTGAATCACAATTCCAGTCCACAACACCCCCCGGTTTCCGCCCACACGTCGTGTGCACTTCTACCCGGTTTAGGTGTGTGATTTGTGCCTTCTCGCCGGAGGTTTTCCGCCCGCTAGTCCTCGTCCGTTGATCCGATTTCTTTGAGCGATGGCTTGTCCGGTCGCTCGTGCTGTCCTCCGTCCATTCACTGTGGGCTTTGACCGTACTCAACAACCGTGCCGAGATATTCCTGAGAGTGTTGGAATAATCAGGCCTTCAATTTGGTCATCCATTCTATTTCGGCTGCCACGTCTCGCCCGTTGGTCCGATCCGGTCGCCCACGCCGTCCTCCATCCGCTCGCTGTGGGTTTTTGAACGCACCTCCCCCTGTGTTGAGGTATTCCACCGAGAGTTGGAATGCTCGCACCACCTGCCTGACAGTCCACCACAATATCCACTAACACGTACTGCCACACTAGAATTCTTTTCGCCTTATATTTCCAGGATCTTCCTTCCCAGTTTAGATCCTACCATTAGGGTCTCTCTGTGATTATTTCTCGGGAGAAAGGTTAACCGATTTCAGCTTAAAAGGACAGGAAATGCAACAGTTGGGGAAAGTGGATCAGCAGACCAGGCAGCTTTATTGCCCCCAAAGTCAGCATTACAAATGGAACACGACACGTTGCCAAATCATAGTAAACAGATAATCGGCCCATGAAAGTCGACATAGTGGGTGGACAAGAGCTCCAAATACCCGTTAGAAATACACCACTGGTTTCCAACAGAACAGATTATGATCGGGGTCCAGCCTTCGTTTTGATTTCGTGGGAGGGTCACATGACACGGTAAGAGGAGCCAGGGAACTGGGTGGCAGCCAGCAATAGACAAAAAGTGGTTCAACTCTCTGAGCAGTTAAACAATAACCGGAACGCCTTAATCCAACTCTGGAGGCTATGGAAGGCTAAATGACACGAATTCAACACATGGATTCGTTTGCAGAACCAATCAACGTCACAACGATTAGAAACACTAGGGAGCGCATTCAGGGACCAAGATCAGCGGACGCTTGAAATCACATTCCGGTTCCGAATAGGATTAACACGGTTTGGAGGGCTGGATTGAGGAAGCCGGACAACTTTGTGGAGTTCAAATAGAAGAGACGTGCTAACATCCTTTTCTTTTTAGCTGTGGACGTCTAACTTCGGTTAGTGACAGAGCTATGGGACTTTTGTGACTGTATGCATGACTCACTCACTCGGCATACGACTGCTGTGGAGCTCTAAAACGCACAGTTGATTCGGCAACTTATTCGACGGCGAAACCGCATTGCAGTGTGGTGAGATGTGTGAACCACAGACATCCGGCTTTCATTTAACAGGGCGAAATACGAAGTAATTAACTGCAATCGCCTGGGATGCACAAACTATCTTCTGAGGGGTGAAGAACTGGACACTACTGAAAGGGAGCGTAACTCGGGCACGACTGCTTCCCAGCAATGCATCAATGACTAAGAAAGCCAACTAAGTACTCGGGTCACCCACTAGGCTGTTTAGACGGTTACATTCAAGTTGTTTTACTGTTATGATAAACTTACTAGTGAGTACACAGTTTGAGTTAATTATTCAAGCTTATTGTCCTTGTTCAATGGGAAGGTTATTACTCTCACTAAGAGGGTACAGCCCAGAGCTACAAAACGGGGTACGACACCCATCATCATCATCATCATAGACAGCAATACATCAGTGGTCCTAACTGATGCTCAAATGTCATACAACCGTAAAGAAAATATAAAGCCCTGGTCCCGAGAAAAAAAGCGGCAGGAGAGGCGACTTTACCAAGGATAGCAACGCCTATATTCAAACATTCAACATCAAATTGCCTACGTTTTCTACCATACCCATTGGGACAGTTCTCAAAGCACTACCGGCATATTACAGGAGACTTGATTCGACTTTAATATATATGATTCTACATCAACTCCAAATTATCCTGAGAAAAATACTTGTCAAGTGAAAATAACTACCTCAAGAGTAACATATTGAGGTTACATCAAATGAGCTGATTGACTTACAGAGGACACTCCGTACTGGAGTGTTCAATCGGGAACAACCTACCAAATCTGTCGTTACTGCGTTATTGGTAGCTGAATTTAAGCGTAGATTTGACATATGTATTCGGGGCACAAACGAATATTCAGACATCTACATCATCGGAATCATTGCGGTAGAATAAAGATATCCCCAACCTCACATGGCTGTAGTGCAAGTGCTAAATGTTTGATAGAGTGATTGGGATTTGGTTCAGCTCACTATACAGATCCTCTATTTCGCAGTCTTTCGACTGCCGATCCATTGAAACTGAAACAATCTCCCAACTTATCTTTTCTTTCTACACTGTCCAATGGGGATTCGGATGAACATAAACTTTCGCAGTATCAACAAATTCGTAAATTTCCTATGAATCCTGTGTAACAGCAACGAGAAGGCAGAGGTTCAACGGAAAATACCCGAGAACTTGACATGATGAAATGGGCTAAAGATGGATGAAGCCACGTTAAGACCTCAGTCGTTTTCGATAGCAGACACGCAGAGCAACGAGGAACCTGCTTAGTCTAGAATCTAATTTACACCAAGGAGGATCCCTTCGCTCGATACTTCCATTCAGGTAAAGCAGACGGAATCACACTAGATCCATCCTGTGAAGAAGACGTCGAACGTAACAAAAGACGAACCGTCTGCTTCAATCTTAAGCTCGACGGTTAGACAGTAAGATTTCAACCTGAATCGGAAGTTGCTATCAGCGCCTCATTAACAAAGGTCCATGGTCAAATCACAGTGAAGAATGATGTTGGTGACGTTTGAATGTAGAAAGGTTCTTGACTGTAACTAGAAGGTCTGAGTCTCGGTACAATCTACAAGGCGCTGGGTGAGTGCGACTAAGTAAGTTCAGTGTTGTAACTACGACGTTATACGAGTGTGAAGGAAGGACTGCAATCGTGGGTACCGATCTCCTATGACTTGGACATTACCAGTGGCATCAGGTCGCTGTTTTCGTTCCAACCCTGACATTCAGTAAAGCCAACTGCTATACTCGCAATCGCTTTTCGACAATGAGGATTGATTACAGCTAAAATACCACAAGCCATCGTGTGACAGATGATATGGAAGTCAAAAGAGTTTTGTGTCAGCCGACTTTTTCCACGCTACTATTTGCGGACAATTGTGTGCTGCTTGTTTACGATGAGGAGAGCCAGCGAACGATGGTGGCTTTCAAGATCATAGCTGGTGGCCAGTTTCGCCTTCAACCCCTGCTTGGTCCCTAACGAAGTGGGTTGTAAACCTGAGAATTGGTCAAAAGAAGTTTCAAATTGTGCCAGGGTTGCAATTGCATTGATCTTTCTCGGCTTTCTACAGTACTTGAGACCAAGCGAAAGGACCTCTAGTTGAAGTCTATTAAGATCAATAGATGACACGTTGATAAAATTTCGAAGGATCAGACGGAAATTTTGATTCGTAGGCATCGCGTGTCAATGATCTACTCGATTCTCTCTGTGCTAACCACTTTGCCCTCCGCACGGTGTCGCTGTAGAATATCATAAATTTGATACGACCATATAGACTCAGTTCGCTGAGTACCGTCGTCAAATTCATAACGCTGACGTGCAGCTGTTCATGTGCGTGAAACACTGGGTTGAGGTGACATTTGGCTAATCGCTCTAAGTTACTTCTGCAAGACCTTAAGTTGTCTTTGCGCAGCCTTTGTAAAAATTAACAGGATAGTGATTGTTCTGCATACAATCCTTCACAAATTCGATCCAAACAGTTTCCTTTGCAATTTTGCACTTCAGTCTGACCAAGTCATCCAGTCACCTGACTGATGATTTGGGGAGGTAGCACTTTAAATAACTGAAACAAGCTTTCCGCGAAATGAACTTGAAGAGACAAGCTAATATTGAAATATTGCACAACCTTTGTTCGAACTGATTTTGCTGCATCTTATTAACTACATAATGCGTAATGAAAATTACAAAATAGAATTGTGACCTATGGAGAGTGTTCTGTCCAGGTATGAGGAGTACGGTTTATCAAAGACATGTGGACGACATTTTCGTGATCACTGACAGTAAAAAACAGATCGATACGTTAGTGAAAGAACTGAATAGCAGTCACGCGAACCTACGATTTACGATGGAGTTGGAAAAGGATAACTGTCTGCCGTTTTTGGATGTACTGATCCAACGAAGAGCTGATGGCACCGTAAGACGGTCGGTCTACCGAAAGTCTACATGGACAGGGCAGTACTTGCGCTGTGATAGCTTTGTCCCAGTTCAGCACAAACGAGGATTGGTAAGGACCTTATTCGATCGAGCTAGAAAAATGTGTACAGATGATACAATCGATGAAGAGTATCATCGTTTTAAAGACAAAAAACAAACGGCTATCCACAGTGGTTTATAAGACGACTCCGCAAATGACAGATCAACAGCCAACCCCACCATTTAGCTGGGCCGAAAGCTGCATTCATTCGACTTCCTTTCAAAGGCAACGACGTCTGTTCACTCTTGAAACGTCGATTAGTTTCCGCTTTTAGACGAGATTTTTACGCGGCTGAAGTAGGTCTCAGTTTTGACACCACCAAAATGCAAACGTCCATCATCAAGGACCGCCTACCTCTCCCCTTCATCTCGCACTGCGGATACCAATATTCGTGTGAGTGCAGTTCCACCTAAATTGCAGTGGTGGAGAGGCAGCTGCAAGTCAGGATGGCAGAGCATTTGTCTAAGTGGGTGTGCAACCGCGGCAGCCAACCCGTTGGAATCTGTGCGAATGGGGCCAAAGGTCATTCACACAAGACACCGGTTCCATCCATTGCGCGTCATGTGCCCGAGACAAATCACGAGAGTGGCAGTCTATCGGCATTCTCAGTCATTTTCACGCCCCGGAATAACAACTTACTTCACTTTGCCGAAACAACTGCTAGTAAACGATTGAAGCTGCCATTGTGTTTAAAAGGAACTGTTAATTAAATCAACACTATATTAGTGGTGTTAGTGAATTTCTTCTTTTCATCATACCTGAATAGAACACTCTCCGTAGGTCACAATTTAAGGCATATTTTGTAATTTTCATTTTTGCAGTATGTATTTGATAAGATGCAGCGAAATCAGTTCGAACAAAGATCGTGCAACATACTACTACTATCTATGGATAACTGGTTAGACTGCGAGATCGCGTGACAAAATATAACAATGTCTCTCATAGTTTCTATAAACTCGTCAGGAGATCGAAGAAAATTGTCATTGTGGAAAGCGATAAAACTTTCCACACACAGATAAGGCTGAAAAACTTGGACCCTACATTAATACAACCTACAGTATATAAGCTGATTTAATTTATAATGTATAAGGGGTATTTCTGGTATCCGTCGGTTAAACATTATCCTGAACGCCGAGGCAAGTCGCCAATCAAACATGAAAAAAAGTGAAAATAAGTTGATAAGTCAGTTCTGATTTCGCAAGCGATGTCAACCATTTCAGAGGTATGCTGTTAAACGTAATAGCAAGCGTCAGAGGACCATGGCAAGAAAGAAAACAGACACCAACGAAACTTACCAATAAAAGTGCCCCAGAAAAAGTGCAACAACGGTACTTCAATAATAGGAGAAGATACATTAATCAGCCAATTGGGGATTAAGGGGCTTATCCGCAAAAAACAGATGCAAAGAAACATGGCATTCCGATATCGATGAATCTGAAAAACAGTGGAATTAGGTGAAATGTCATCAACCCTACTAACCATTGAACGGCAATATTCGATCTTCTCCGGAATCAGGAACAACAAAACTTTCGAACCAACAAATCCAATCAGAAGGTAGCACAGCGATGCACCCACAGCGGAACACTGAACGAAATCACGATTAACAATTTTTATTGAGCTTACCAGCGCCACAAGCCCCAGAGCAACAGGGAATGGAAACAAGTATCCCAGAAGAACGCTCAAGAAAATAGATCCAGGAATCATGAATGACTGTAAACTACGAGTATTAAGGTTGAACAGATACGTAAGTAATCATTTGCCCATCAAAGACAACAACTACCTGCATTGATGAGAAGATGCGAGATGTAATTACGCAATCATCTTCACAGACAGAAATACATCAATGGTTCACACTGATGCTTAACTGCCACACAACCACGAGGAAGAAAAAGCAAACCATGTATAGGAAGAGAGAAAGAAGGCGATGGCAAGGAACTTAACTATTACCTACGTCCATATTCAAACACTCAAGATCAAGGCACCTACACCTTGCAAACAAACAACAGAACTGTAAGTGGAAGTAAGGCGTCATCAGTAGCAAGACAACCTCCCTACGTTTTTCACTGCCCTGTGTCATTAAGTGCACTCACTTCACAGACAACTCGGCCAGACAACGACAACATTCACGCCACTGAGATCAATTAGCCGCCATCTCATCTAACGTCTCCAGTCACCGACTGTGACTCGTGAGGGCCCTAGCCTGGGAGAAGAACCCGATCTACAGTGACCAACCCCTTCGTGAACGATTTCACTTGTCTACGCCAGGTCATCATTTGTTCACCTCGCGCCAGTCGGCCGCAAGGTCGGTAAACAATATTCGGTGTGGCAAACGACTAGCTGACATTCTTAATACATGACCTAACCATCTAAGTCTGTGAGAGTGTAAGGATTGAACGTAAGAACTCGTTCGGCAATCACTATCAAATATCCGCTTACTCGTTGGTGCCACCCGATACGAACGATCGAACGAAAACATCGGTGGTCAAATACTTGAGAGCGATTGAAGTTTTCTACCCCGAGCGGTCAAGTTTCGTCGCAGTAAAGTAACACAACCCTTAATGTTGCCTCACATATGCACCCTTTAAGTATCGGAGAGATACCTTACTGTTGCCAGAGGTCAGATTAGCTAACACAGCTCCAGTCTTAGAGATACGAGCTTCTATTTCATTCCTTACATCTCGGCCGCCGCCGCCGATGCAGCCTCCCAGGTAAACAAACCGGTCAACAAACTCCATGACTTCATTGTCTAACAATAAATCTACGTAACCACAGTAATCTTGCAGAAGCACTTTGCATTTTGAGGCTGCGAAGTGCATTCCGAAGCATATATCAGAACGCGAAGTAGCGTTGTTTGTGCTGTTTGGAAAGTGTCCAACAGCAACACCTTGTTGTCAGCATGATGAAGATGAGTCAGCCTACCATCAAGTAGGAGATCCACGCTGATATCTTGTGAGTGCCACAAACAGTCCTCCATTATTTCACCTATGACGAAATTGAACAAGAATGGTGAAAGTGGACAGCCTTGACGTACACCGCTTCTGGTGCTGAAACAGTCAGACAGCTCACCGTAAACCCTAACCTGAGAAGTAATAATAGAATAAAGCGTCGACAGCATGTTCACATACTTGGTTGGTACATTCCTGCGTTTAAGCGCATCTCAAAGTGTAGAGCGATTCACCGAGTCGAACGTACCTTCGAAGTCGATAAATACAGAAATTTTTGGCCGGCGACACACATGACGCTGTTCTAGAATTTGACGAAGGGTAAAAATGCGGTCTACACATCCTCGCCCGGAGCGAAACCCTGCCTGTTCCCCCAAGTGTTAATTTCCCGAGGTGAATTGAATCAGCGAAGTATAATGGATGCCAGAACCCTGGTAACGGCTGGGGTGAAGCTAATTCATCTGTGGTTTTAGCAAGACCCCCTGATACCTTTCTTGAATGTAAAAACTATTACCGAAAGACTACAGCATGGAAGGATGGTCTCCGTCGTCCACAAAAGTTGAAACAACTGAGTCAAAGCCACTATTAACGCATCTCCACTTTTCTTGAAAAGTGCCGGCATGAGATAATCTGGACCAGCAGCCCTATTACGCTTGAGAGCCGAAAAGCAATTGCGGACTCCAGTCTCAGTGGATGATGCTAAATCTGCCGGCTATGGTCATACATCACAAGTGTAACGGCAACACAGTAGAAGCACGAGGCCAGCCAAATTGACTCAAAGTGTCCCGCTCACAACTCAACCCTCTAGACTTATTATAGTCGAGTGTGCCATCTGCCTCGCTGATAGCTTCACCGATAGACGGTCGCCTGGGATCAGTAGCACGGGTAAGCTTAAGTTGATGTTCCCCGAAGCAAAGGCGATTTCCATTTCCTCAATTTTCCCCGTTAACCAAGCCCCACGATCAGCCTTTAGGCTACGCTTCAGTTTGCTACGGATATCCCTCCTAAACCTGTTATATGAACTGCAAGGAGGAATGTTACGTCTAGCTCCTAACAACTTTAGGGATTTCTTTGAGATTCAATGTTTGTTCGTCCCACGAACCCCCGTGCCGCATGTAACAGTACCTGCTATCCGAATGGCCTGTGAGATTTGAGTTTAGCAGCTATTAGGATCTTCCTATTGAGAACTAATAAGGCAGCTTTCTAAGCTGATTTGGTACTTATGCTTTACCGATGGTAAAGCCAGTTTTTCAACAACCAGTCGTTGCTGTCGGTGGAGTCTGCCCAGCAAAAGTAAGAACGAAGCGACAACGTACCAATGCATGATCCGAATCCGAACAGGTGTTCCAATAAGAACGACAGTTCTGAATCGAACCACACCATCCATGACCAGCAGCTATGTGGTCTATCTGAAACTAGGCCTGATTCAGAGAAGGCGGGCGCCAAGTATAGCAATGACGTGCACGATGCCTAGAACTAGTGCTGGCTAAAAGTAGCTTATGCTCAGCGCACAGCTGCACCAATCGCCCACCATTATCTGACCGATGTGATGCTATCCCAAACTTGCTGCCTAAACGAGATTCGGCTTCATCAAGGCGGCCGACCTGAGCATTCACGTCTCCCGCCAAAATGACTATATCAGAGCCACGTGTCGACCGAAGGAGAGTGCCCAGATCCGAGTAAAAAGCGTTCTTAACACCGACGTCACTACAGTCAGCTAGAGCATAAGCAGACACAGTGGAAAGATTTCTTATCAATTTGGCCTTAACAGAACCTGCCAAGCGGACGGCACAAAGTCTACTGTTAACAGGAATCCAATCTACCAATGCTGTTGCGACCGTCGTGCTGAGGACTATGCCTACTCCAACATGAGCGACAGCGGCAGCCGTTGAATCAATCGAAGTGGTTAACCAGTATCAGGTAGACAATGCAAGTGCTGTTAGTTCCATACGTTGACAACTGTTCTTGATTCCAGTCTCCGAGATACAACAGACATCGACAGTCAACGAACGTAACGTTCGTGCGAGAGTGGCCTGTTGACCAAGGGACGAAGGAAGTCTGAAGCTGAATGTCAAGAGACGGAACTTACCGACATAATGTTACTACGATTAGCTTTATCTGTTGTGGGGCCTGCAAAGGAATCACCAGAAATAGGGAGGGCGGGAAGGGATTGAGGATCAAATTTGATAAGACAGTTGGAGAGGAGTCAGCAGTAGCATGTTTTCGCCTATCCATTCTGCTTTATGCAGAAGATAGGTCGACATGGTTTATACTGTGAGATGGCAGATGCAGTATGAAAATACTACTGTTGAGTGTTCCTGGTAGTAGATGGGCTGACAGAGCGCCCAGACCTCGACAAGAGAAAGATCAGGATTCTCAATCGAAGTCTTCGGCTTAAAAGCCTGTGCCGCAAGGCGGAGGGTGATAGTGTACCAAAATAGGTACTTCTTCCAGAAGAAGATGCCAACCTTTTTCTAACCCCCAACCTGGAGGACGCGGAGATCTCTACTTATTGGTCTGGCTGGCGTGACTCTGTCGGTGTGTTCGAAATACCGTCTAGTTAAGCCCAATATGTCATCGAGGTGCGCAATCCACCACACCGCATCAAGGTCCAGTCTCGTTGTGACGAACCTCCAATAACTCTGTTGTGTTCCGGTACCCTTACAATTCGGAACTCACATAAGTCTTTAGATCGACATGGATTCTGCACAAAAATTGGTTACAGTGGCGATGTCCTATCAAAGATGGCAGGTCAACACACGTCTACTGGTGAAGATACTTGAAACGTGCTCACAACGCATACAGCTTAAAAGGCTATATTGGTTGCTACCGTAGACCTCAAGGAAGATCTAGGAACCCGGCTGTCGTCAAACCTGCCCTTCTTGTATAATCATAAAATGGCAGTTAGTAAGAGTTATGCTATATTCGACATGATAAAACAGACATTCTCCCTTAAAAACAAGAAATTCTTGCAAACCACTTACGGAGTCCATGTCTGGACTTTGCTTGAAGAAGCCAACTCAGTCGTATTAACTGGCCTCAAAAAGGATGTAAACGCATTGGAACATGTTCAGCTAGTTGATACTATAAAAACGAGCCTTCGAAACCTCATGAGCTTCGGTCGTAAACCTCTGATACTTACCCACCCGAATACCGAAAACTTCCAGGCGACCCAATTCTCATTTATTTTCTCTTCTCGAAAGGTCATGCAACGATATTCTTCACCATTTCCGGACTGCGAGTCTACGGAAAAAAAGTTGTACAGGTCAAGGTTTCCACCTTTTTTAGACAACTTTTTCCATAGGGTGGTGGCCCAATGGAGTATGCTACCACCACCCTTTGGCAATATTTACCCTGGGTTAAAACTTAGGGCAGTCAGACGCAGTTTTTCAACCCAGTGACCACCACAACCGGCATTCGTTCATTCACTCTCAGATATTTCTCCGATGATATTGCAATTCTAAAGAGCAGCACTACACCAGTATTTTCACTAGTTTTTTTTTTAAAAAAAACACGTCTGCAAAACACTAAATGAAAACTAAGCTGACCGGGAGAAAATGGGCCCCCAATTTTGTGGCGTAGATTTAAATCACGTAGTCTATAGTAAGCCTCATACGGTTTTAAACGCGTTTATCCAAGGACCGTGTGAGTTACTTGGGACAAATAAAAATGAAACACTACTTTACATATCACCGTCTTTGCAACAAATCCTAAGAGCTAAATTAATAAAACAAAATGTATGCACAATTGTTGAGAGCACTCGGTCGTCTGAAAAAGTAGATTACAATGGGATTTACCTATAACCGAATATGATGGAACATAAGGCATAAATTACATGACAAAGAGCTTAGACAGATGTAGTTTAAAACGAACTCATTGTTTCGCCACAGGCTTATAGGTGACCTGCCTGTGCAATTTACTAATGTAATGACGAACGACCGTTTGGCTTAATAAAGAATCCCGGCCGCACTTGTGCATCTTTGATTGTCCGATACGTATGAATGCTGGTATGTATGCTTGTTCCAAGATCTATGGTCAATTTAATGATCAACACACGTGTTCGAATCAAGAGGCCCAAAGTACATGGATCTAGTTAATTTGTCTCATTCAGTATTAAGGGGGTGTCTGGTGACCTGAAATGCGGCCACTTGAAACAAGATTTAGTGCCATTATTGTGCACTATAGAGGGTACCAAGAACAGTAAAATTAAGAGCGTGATTAAATGAGTAAGTAAATGGGATTCTAACGACGTCTTAAGGCGGTCTTTAAAAGCGCTGTCGATGGCCATAAGAGAACGGTTGTTCCAGTGGTTAATAACTCCATAAAAAGTGTTGTCTGCGGAATTTCCGGGAAAAGAGACTACTATGAGTTTTCGTACCCTTTCTACCAACCGGGTATGAACTCAGTGCCATTTTCTCTAGTCATCCGACTAACTGTTACTCCTATGTTCAAGGTCTTTCCGCTTGCAAATGTATGGCTGTCAATCAACGCACTCGAAGAAAATACACATCTTACACTTGGCTCGTTTTTGGGTGTCACTAAGTGGATGTGGGCTGCCCCAGTGCTTTTTCCATACCCTTCTTCGTTTCTGTCGCTGGTCTATTCATTATATTTCCGAGCAATGCCACAAATGGACGGTGTTTCCAGACCCTGTCACGGTTTGTGTGTCGGGAGCACCTTTTGGTCGATAGGTGAATGCATGTATGGGTATAGACACTTGCCAAGTACACCACGCACAAAGACAGTCATAGCTATGACTGAAGCAAAGACACTGCTTAGAAAATGCGTAGCAATCACTAAAGAACGGTGGACTTCCTTTCCAAGAACGTTCGGCAAGACAGCCCAAGCACGAACGAGAAGTGAACCTACAAGTAATAAAAACAATGAGACCGAACGCAAAATGTCCCCTCAAAAAGGATACAAAATGTACGTCGTACTCATGAACAGGAGGATTTCCCAGTAGTAATTGTCTTGATATTCGGAAATAACTATGCCCAAACTTTTGAGATCATCAACGGTTTTGGGAAACTTTATGTGTTGCTTCTGCTCACTAAAAAATAACGCACCAAAAATACGCATACGCGGGAAATGCTGGCAGTCTCCGTATCATACATACCAGCATAGCTAGGAAGCCAACAAAAGAGGCACCAAGTAACAACAGAGAGTTCATTCTGCGACTATCAATCAACCTTTCAAGCGGTTGGGCTTTCGTTGCGCGGACGTCACTAGGCCTCATGGTCGAATGGAACGGTTTTATCGGTAGACCATAAATGTCTGGGTCACCCTTGGAACAATGATGCATTTTGAATTGCCGAAATTGTTAGAAATTTGCGGCGTGTTCCATTTCCAAAACTCATTGGAGGATGTCGTGGAGAATGTTTTAATATTTCGAAAGCCCAGGTAAGAAATGCGCGCAAGTTCAATCGCATGGGGAAAAATTATCCGCAGGAAAAAATTGCACAAATAAGTAAACCGATAATGCGTTAATTTTGATGTATTCTGGATGAAAATTGACGTAGTATTTTAGAAACCTTAGAATGTCCTCATTTTATTGCAAGAAATAAGTTTGTTTTAATGTGCCAAACATTTCAATCAGAGGCGTTAAGGAATCGCGATATTGTAATGCGCGACCGAAACCAACAGGCGCGCACGAGTTTAATACGAATTGGGGACGGAGCGTGCTGCTGTGTTTTGGCGCCGTTTAAGTTATCGTTTGTGTAAGTCATGCACCGACATGAAGAAGAACATACTCGCCATCGAACGCGTCTAGACAGTAGCCACCAAAATGGTCGTTGGCTTGCGGCATTTATCTTACTAGTCTCGCCTTGAAATTCTTGAACCTTATCCACTTGATTTTCGGAGACTCCGAAGTGGCTTAATTCTTATGTACTTTTGCTTCCGCACAGGACTCGTGCACCAGTTCTTTAACATAGTGGATGATAACAGTCGAAGGGGTCACGACAAGAAGCTCTATAAGCTTCGACCCCGGACCTTCCTTAGGCAACAGTTCCTTTCTTACAGGGTTATCGACCACTGGAACGACCTTCCATTGGAGGTTGTTAACTGCTCTTCTGGGGACCGCTTCGAAGTGTCATTAGATTCTCACTTATTTAAGAAGTTGTAGGATTAGTATTTTATTCTGCTTTGCTAGGTCAGTATTTGATTCTGTTCTTGGTATTCTCTGTAAACCCCCAGAGCGGTGCTACACCCTGTTTTCAATGACTGCCTTCTAGTTCAACAGAACCGCTGACATCGAAACGGACAAATTGAGTGGATCCGGGTCACTTGGGCCTCCAACCTCGATCCCGTGAACAAATCGCCGGAATCGCTGAAATGCATGGCTTACTGGGACTTCGGCCCATGCTTGTTTCTCGTTGTTTCCTTTTACAGGACCGTTGTTGAAACCCCTAATTCAGAAGAACGTTGTCCCCCGACGTCACTATGTTGTTTTAAAGTTGACCCACAGGCGTAACGGACAACCAGCGTGTAAACAGCCGGCTTGCATGTCACAGAATTTCGATAAATAATTCTGTTGGCGAGGTAGCTGAATTTTGGGCTTTTGTTGAGTTGAGGAGTTTTAGCAACGAAAGAATAATGAACATGCACAATTTAAGTTGAATTTTTTTTACTTCAACTTGTGCGTTCGGTAATTTTCGGAACAGTTGCCGATAGTCGACCTGAATATCAAGTTGTATAATCAACAGTACGTGGAACTGGGTATAACAGCTTTCCAGCTAAATCGTGGGCAGTTTGGTACTACTGCAATGGACAATTTACAGGCACAATATGAGCCTTTGTCCGTGTGATCTGGCTGCCATAATTACTCCTCACTATAATCAGGCATAAGCTGGTTTGGCTAATGGTAGCGAGGAATAAGTAAAGCTATGAAATTACGTGAGCAACTTATTAAATGGAACCTCATAAGCAATCCAGAGATCACATCGCGATGCTAGTTCCGAGGCTCGTACGCCCAAAGTTTCCCCAGCCCCATATTAACGCGGATCGGGAGTCACCGTGAGGAGACGGTGAGTCTACAAACAAACTTTATTTGTTCATTTACTCACCGTTCACAATCGGAATTCAACACAACGGTTAAGGGCGCTAGGGAACTGAACGTGAGAGGACCTTCAGCACAACTGCACGGCAGCCGCCAAAGAGGATGAATGTCAACGGAAATTCCAGTCGACCTTCATAATTCAAACAAGCGTCATACTAGCTGTGTGGCGTTCCCAACGGTAGTAGTTAAAACATTGTTATCCTAGTGAATGCAGCCTACAGTGGTGAAGATGGCGCGGATTCACTATACAGCTACGAGTAAAACTGCTATACCAACGCCAACACAATAACTTTTACGCTTGTGGTTTGTAGTAAATTTACATTAACGAGATAATGTGAACTGGCACGGTGGTACTGGCAAGGTACCTCTCACGTC
>LUCH01005226.1:33742-49858 GCA_013368495.1 Paragonimus heterotremus | reverse complement strand
TTGCACTTATCCTCCTGGCGCGACACACGTTCACTTGCACGTCTCCTCCTGTCGCGACACCCACGCTCACTTGCACTTATCCTCCTGGCGCGACACACGTTCACTTGCACGTCTCCTCCTGTTGCGACACCCACGCTCACCTGCACGTGCCGTCCTGGCGCGACACCCACGCTCACTTGCACGTCTCCTGCTAGTTGGTCCGACGTGCCCCTCAGTGCTTTTTCTGATTTCGCCAGCCGTCATCGAGGGCCTGATTAGATTGTTTTGATGAATTCGCATCCTAACAACTATCGAGGATGATCTGGTCTAAAGCCCTAACCTTCAAAACAGTACCTTGCATTTAATAGTTGCAAAGACCACATCAAATTGCCTAACTGAAACTTCTAATCTGTTTGAGTTGTTCAGGGATCAGTGAAAACACTTGCGTACTACACTGATGTCGCAGGCGTACTCTATGTTTCGATGTCGATAACCAGTTCCAAACCTTTCAGGTCGCATTCTAGGATCTTACCAACTACAAAACTGAAGAAATAAGAAAAGACTAACAGCCCACATAGAGCATTGTAGGTCGAACATACTCTATTATAGGCCCTCATCGGGCCCGGAATTTAACAGTAAATTGCTTTCAAGAAGTTCGAAAGTGGATAAGAATACAACTAGAAACGCCAGGCGCGTGCATAAAGGTCAACGCGTGGCACTAAGCATCATCAATATCAGAACACATAATCCAAACAGGACACAGAGTCAAGGTTTGTGACGTTTTTTCTGTGATTTCTCGAAGTCATCGGAAACGTATCCACCAGTTTGCTGAGGTCTTGGCTGTCAGAAATCATAATACCCCCTGTGTTCAAAAACAATCTGTGTTGACGTTGCGGCTGCCCTGGTAGTCAGCATCCCCATTTGGCTAATCTTCATTTCCGTGTCTGTCGGTCTAATCACTTACGTCACTATTTCTGCCCTATGGAACCTTATCTTAATGTTTAAAATTGGTTACATGTCCATGTGTGATCAGAATGTACAAAATGTTACTCTGCAGAACATCACATGACTTACGTCTTCTCATCGCCTTATTCAATTTCATAAGAGGAACAAATTGCTTTAGACTACTTATTCGCCGGGAGAACTCAAGTTATTTCGCAGTTGGCGCTCATTTGGAAGGTCGTCCTCCAACCCACGGCCTTGAGACGCGCCAGTGGCGTTAAGCGAGACCACCCGTTTACCCGGGTAGTCGTTGCATAACCGGTTATCCTGTTAAATCCGCTAACAGGCAGACCGCCAAAGTGTTTACGAGTCGTCTCAGAGGAACACTTGATCGTATTCAGCCGTACAACAGCAGGCAGATGAATACAAACGCGATGAGGTCCAGGGTGGGAATTTTCATTTAAACTTAGGTTTAACTTTGTTGTCCACCGAATTCGTGACGCGGAAGGTGGAAGTGTTCGTCTGACGGAGTGGAGAAGGTAACACTCGACTCTTTCATTTTTTGTCACCTCTCATACTCTTAAACTAGGGCTCTTATTCTCTCCGTAGCATTATGACACAATCTCCGATGTTTATTAGTGACATGACTATCGATGCTGACCGATTAATCTGCGATTTCGCCTCAAAATAGCTGCCATGTGAACGGCGATTTTTGCTCAAGAACGATAGCGCAATAGGTCACTCTGTTTCACAACGTCGTCACACATTATAAGAATAATTCCGTACGTGAGTGAAACACCCGCGACCGAGTTTCCAGAGTCTGTCACAAACGCACGGTACGCCGCTGACCCAACTTCGAGACGAAGTCTACTCTCCAGCCCCTCTATCTTGAGCAGTCGAATAGTTTTATTTTGAGGTCGGCGACCAAACGAACGACTAACAAATTGTTTGCAAAGAACTGAGCCCACAAGCAAAAAGATAAGGAAGTACCTAGAATCTAGTAGTCTGCTGTTATGAATTGAGCCTCAAGCAGCTTTCGAATTTTAATACTGTTTGTTGGGTCTTTTTTGAAATGGTGCTGAGTTTACGCCTCGTTGTTCTCACAGCTCATCAGTAATTCGCACAAGTGTCATGACCGGGACGTGAACTGCGGTCCACGACATCGCGCGACGACTGCGTCAATTACCGCGCCGCCACCCGCAAACTGGACACCATCAAAATACCGCTGATGCTCAACCCCATCCGCTTGAATAATGCAATTCATTCATGACTGTCTAAAATTGTCTTAAATCGTAAACAATATCGCTACTCAAAATGAGTTGTTGGGGGAGGAAGACAAGTTTATCCGGTGCCCGTAAAAGGTTAACGTGATATTGATAAGTAGATTGAAAATAACAACGCTACGAGCAAGTTGTAATACTTTACGGTTCAACCACTTTGGGTGACTTCCCTCAGGTGTGCATCGTCATCAGTTCAACAGAGCATCGAGCCCTGAATAAACCTGATTCTGGAAATGATTCAACCAAATTCGGTAAGCGGTCCGCCATTCTCACCGAACACTCTACTGATGCACGTCACCTGTCATGTCTATCATACCAAACTTCGAGATGGCACGATGGTGAACGAAGAACACGAAATCACTTCTGTAATCGTTTGGCACATGCTCATGTGCAGCTGTTCATGGTGTAACTGTCGATTAAGTTGAGAAACAATCTCGTGAACGAATCGATGATACTGACAGTTTGTGAATTCCTACTTGTTACTGGGGTTGGTTCGGACATCTCATATGGTTGTAGCCGTCATAAAACATGACTTAATTCGCCATAAACATCATTAGAACAACAGAGTGGATATCGTAAATTGGACTCCATAATCAAAATAACGTTTGTGAGGATTCAGTGAAGTCAAGTATGCTTGTCAACTGTTTGATACACATGAAGCAAGGCAGAGAATCTGTTCTGACCAACGACAGCGGGGAACCAATAACAAAAGAAATCAGATTGTCGTAAATCCGTTGTGTACACTCGTTAGGAATGTGACAAGGAAAATAAGCACATCACATTCGTATACATCGGTTAGGTTTGTTTTTCGAGACACATTTGAAAAATATTTCGTGGCTTTGAATATAACCTCCTCGCGCCAAAACGTGCTGCAACCTAATTTTGCCGCACGTTTCTCCTCCATCTTTGATTAACCCATTCCATTTTTAATGCATCAATTAGGTAGAATTCTTCAACGCTGTCCAAAGACTGTATATACACAGATGCTGGTATGCTTTGTTACCCTTGGTTTGAGAGCAGATATATTCACGGCTGAAGGTCAAGGTATTCTGTATTCTTCTGGGGTTTTGGGTGTTGCTAATCACTGTGCTGCATGTCTGTGATTCGTACGTTAGTGCGCTAGCCATTTTTCATTGTTGTTGATCAACGAGTCATAATAACATCCACCATGGAAAGCAACCAAAGAAAAACGCGAGCGAGAATGGCACAGGACAAGTTACGAAGAAGTTCTGGAAGCCATAAGTTGATACGGTAACGATTTACCGAACGAAGTGCTTGACCATAGAGGCATGCCGTAAGGTAATTCGCCTCTATGAAGACTAACCCAACAAAAACAATCATGAAAACTGACCGATGCATCCATCCTTGTGTAAATTCCAGACTCTCCCTCGTACGATTAAGATCACAGTTTTGACCCTTAAGTTCGCTCATAATTATCAGATCCGTTTTAATAATAGCAAATTTCCGGATCCAGAGGACTGCAATCCCAGGCTAGCTCATCTCGGTCAATTATTGAACAAGCGGGGCTGAATGGATGGGCACAAGGAAATATATACACACTGTGTTCTTCCACAAGGTGATCCCCAATTCGTCTTCAACTTGTATTAAAGCACTAAGTTTATCTAGGAGAAAGTAGACTGACAGCATCAGTCACTGCTAAGCCTTCAGTTGAGCTCCGTATGTTGGCTGGCATGAGGCGTTAGCGTCCTAACTCAACCGAAGTGGACGAATACCACAGTTAATGTCGCTGACCCGTTATCGGCCAGTGCAGCCAGATTTGAGGATGAGAAATTCCCCTGGTGTGACATAATCACTATAGCTTACTTAAAGAAAGGGACCCTGGAAAGACAAACGCTCGATTAACTTATAAGAAAAAAGTAGCAGTTGAGATACACTAGGGAGAATAATACCCAGAAAGAATTTAGGATCTTATCCTAGAGAGACTGATTTCCATACCCCACACGTGCAAAAGAGGAGACCATAGAACAGGCGTTAGTGATGTGTAGTACGAACTAGACAAACCGCTACATTAAGTCTACATTCAGCGAGGCCAGGAAATAAACAATCCAAGAATGTTGGTCGTTAGCTGCGTAGTTGCCAATCATTTACATACAGAAAGCTCTATTAGTCCCCACAAGAAAGATAGGTAAGCCAGCATGCCCTAATTGTAAACAAGCAACGAACAAAGAGAACGAAGTATGAATTAATCTGGATTGTCTATTGGCCCAATAAACTCGACCACAATACCGGAACTCAATGAAAGAACAGACTGAGAGTATGTAGCAAAAGCCCATAATATCCAAACCGAAAACAATAGCTACTAATCACATGCAGGAAGAAACTAAGATGATTAGCTATACAGATACTTAGTAGAGGACAGAAAGACAGACAAACGGAGTTAGTAACACAACAGTAATTTGAGAGGTGGATTTTTTTGCAAGCTTAGTGAAACACTTGAACAATACCAAACCCTGCAATCCACCTAAGTTCACACGAGGCGCAAAATGTAACCCACTCACGGAACGAGCCAGTAGTTTATGGGGACCCAAAAGGGTCGAATTAGCAAAAGAAAGCCATCGGATGCTTATCCAATAACGCGCATACATTATTTCAGAAAGTCGTACAGAGGAACAACGGTACGGTAATGGAGTTGTAGGTACGCAGAAAAGGGATTTACAAAACGACAAAGTAGAACATAGGAGTAAGGAACAATGAGGACAAAAGAAATAACGATAGGTAGACGGAAACATACAATCACCACTCTGCGTACAAACTGTCGACCAGAGTGCACTGTTCAATGTACAAGCATGAACGTTCCGTTTACGAACAAAAACAGTAGCACAGGGGGGTCAAAAAGAACGGCAAATTCACGTGAAAGTGTGGGAGTGGGAAGAAATCTTCGGGTACAAAATACTGACGCACACAGGTAGGTCGAGATCGGCGTGGTTTGAGCAGAAAACGAGTTGATAGCTGTTAAGATTAAGAGCTATGTACAATTCCAACACATGGACTAACCGTTCATGTCAGCAAGCGTGACGGTAAGCTTCCTGAATAAGTTATCGGTCAGAGAAGAATGCATATGGACTGCGGGCACGAGGTTATTGTCAATTTTTTACCATCAGTTGTAAATTTTGTGCTTTTTGCACATCAGTGTGTATTGTTCTTCATTTAAATGACACTCTACAAGGAAAACAAAGATGACAGACTGGAGGTTTGGGAACGTTACAAACAAGGCAAAAACACAGGCACAATATCCTAGGCGTCGCTAGCAGACGTCATAACAGTGCAGAAAGTGGCTTCTACTTTGACGTTGACTGCGGACAGATACGAGACCATGCTAATATATCGTAAGAGATTTAAAGGTGACAAGTGATCCCCACATGAATGAGTCGGAAGAAGTAAAATAGCACATGCCACACTTGTAATACCGTAAAGTGGTTACAAGGATTTCTGAATAACACGGAAATCCGCGTTAATGACAACCAGCTATACGAAAGGAAGGTTAAGCTTTACAAATGAAGTGTCAAAGTCACAGTCTATGGTAAAACGCAATCGTAATCCTCATACATACGACAAGATCCTCAAAGGCAACGTACAACACCGATATATTCGTCGTGGGATACCATTCTCGTCAATCGAAGCACAGCTAGCAAGTCTTTAGAAGCAACTACCAACCCATCTTACGATAGCCTTTTTCTGACAAAACTTGATTTCAAATGCATTCATAATCACATTACAGTATACGCCAAATTGTTAAGAAGAATTTTGTCTCGAGATGTCGATAGCAATGTGTCCGCGAAATCACGTGACAAAGAGGACGGGTGAAGATGCCCCGTAAGGGTTTCAAGGAAGCACCATACTACGATGAAGAAAGCTACCGGTGCGACATGATGAACAAAAGAATAAAGTAGTAGGGAATTTTGATTTTCATAGAGATTGAACATCACCCACAATTGATCGGAGCTGTCGCATTCCCACAGACTTTGCAGTCGGCCCCTTTCGAAAAGAACACTAGACTCGAGTTTTGCTCTCATTAGAGCTCGTCAGTAGTCAATGGGAATGTGACAGCTGTAACCAATTGTGGGTGATGTTCAGTCCATATAAAAGGATAAAGGTTTGAAATTCACTTGTATCTCGTTCTAAGCCTGGCACAAAAGCTGTTTGTCGTAATGGGTAAGATGGATAAGACTTCAGGCGATGAGGCCATTGAAGTTAAGTTACAGCAGTAACCAATAGTTGCAAATAAGTGGAGTTCTACTAAAGCCTCTCTAGCATAAACGGTCGCCCGTACCGCGATCAACGAGCATCAAACAAGTGGACGTCAATTTTTGAGTCGCGAGACGTCCTTGAGGTCGTGCCTGGGAATCGATACAGCCCGTCCCAGATCAACTATAAACGTCAGATCAATCAAAATGTACACAGATAAAGGATGAGCTAACAAGTGAACAGACGGTTCACAAATAGCCACCACAAAAAGAAAAGTCTCCCAGTCGACCTACCGGCATCTTGAGCACACTGATAATGGTAGCTGAGGTTGCACCCACGACTACAACAACTCAGAATTGCGCCCCGTTTATCACAGTGAGAGCAGACCTGGGAAACATAAAAATGACCGCGAAGAAGTAGCAGGTAGAAAACATGTTCAATATTAGAACGAAGCAACCTAGATTAGCGCATTGGTCGCTACACTAGCACAACCAATGTCCCAACTTGATACTCAAAACTTTACAAGGCTGGATCGAAAGAAAATAATCACGAGTGAAAACTCACGGTTTTTAAGAAACGCACAACACAACTTTCACTTTCGAATAAAAGTTTACAGGCAGCATGACTGACCACATAGTTGCATTCAAATAGTTACCGTAGGTGGGGGATTAGGGAGGAGAAATAGCAAGATGAAACTTGGATAGAACGGCTCGTTAGGCGAAAAAACCAATGGGTATCTAAACAATCAAACTAAATTCAATACTTACCGCAAGGTTCACAAACTATATGATTTACAATGCCCTGTCCAAGTGCTACACATACGTTTCGAAAATTCCTATTGAATCACACAGCACGAAGTGCCACAAAACATGCTTCCGATAAGATTCCATCAAACTGTTAAGTTTAAATTCCAAAACAAAAATTGCTACATACAAAGCCCGATAATGGTCAAAATTCATAGTTATCTATATCTCCCATGTTCGTGAAAATTAACGGAACATTAGCTGACTCTGTATCGATCAGGCGTTATAACTGATGACATAGGGAGCTGAACAAACCTCTTCTACTAACACAAAGTTGGGTTATGTAACCGTAGCGATGGTCTCAGGATTCAGCGTTCGCTGGCAGGCTAATTTCAATTGATTCACCGGAACGTCATAGCGAACACTGGACGAACGATCTACTTCAACCTGATGGTTACCGTCAGTCAGCCAACACACATGTGGAGCGATTAGCGACTTCCCCTCATTTGTCTCGGTCAGAACTGGGTTGTGCTTTCTGATTCGTCTGAACAACTATTCAACCGTTAAACACAAGTAGTTTAGCGAACAATAAAAAAAACGAGTAACTTCACCTGAGGAAGTGATGGACAATCAAACTGTCGAACTGAGCGACGAAGAACCTGTGAATGAATCATGTAGATCGGCTGCATAGCACGTTTTCTTAAAAAAAGTGGCAGGATGGCGAACTGAGGATTCTGGGAGTATATATCCTCCTAATAGGGATCGTTTAGAAAAAACATTCGCCGAACCATTTGGGATTTGTTCCGACGGCCGAAGGACCACCGAAGATTTCGCTACGAAATCATGTCAGCAACCACTCATGCATCGATCAAGATCTACAATCTATTACCAGTGATCTAAGGCATTCACCGAGCAGCTTTCCCTAGTTCAAATATACCAGGCATCATTACATTACACTAGCGAACCTGAGGTTGCACTATTCTGATGGGATGTTATGTAAAACGGATCATTTTACTGAACCATAAATGGGCATAAAAGATTTGCCCAAAGACACTTTATTCCGAAATTTCTGCTCAGATTACCGTTTACGGTGAACTGTCTGACAGTTTCAGCACCATCCGCGACGTACTTCAAGGCTATCCCATTTCACCAATTTTGTTCAATTTCGTCGTGGACAAAATAATGCAGGATTGTCTCCAACACTCACAAGATGCTGGCGTGGACCTCCTACCTGATGGAAGACAGACTGATATTGATTGTGTTGATGACAAGATGTTGCTATGTGACACTTCTCAAACAGCACAAACAATGCTAAACGCTATTTCGCGTCCTGCTAAATGCTCCGGAATGCGCTTTGCAGCCTCAAAATGCGAAGTGCTTCTGAAAGATTGCTGTGACTACGTAGGGTTAATGTTAAATAATGAAGACATGGAGGCTTTTGACCGGTTTGTATACCCAGAAAGCTGCATCAGAGTTGACAGCGGAGGTGTGGGGACGAAATAGAAGCACATATCTCCAAGGCTAGGGCGGTGCTCTCTAATCTGAGACACCTGTTGCGATGGAGAAGTATCTTTCTGATGCTCAAAGGTCGTGTATATAAGGCGACAGTGTTACTTTACGGCAGCGAAACTTGGCCGCTCAGGAAGGGAGGATGTGAACCGTCTTCAGCTATTTGACCACCGATGTCGGTGTTCGATCGCTCACGTCAAGTGGCACCAGCGAGTAAGCAACAGGAAGGATAGGAAGCAGGTGTTTGGTAGTGATTGTCAAACGAGGTCTTTTTTCAATCCTTACATTTGCACAGATGTAGATCGTTAGGTCATATACTAAGGATGCCACCTAGTCGTCTCTCACACCGAACACTCTTTTTCGACGCTGCAGCCGACTGGCACAAGGTGCGAGGTGGACAGATGATGATCTGGCGTAGACGAATGAAATCGTTCACAGAGGGGTTAATCACTGTAGATCGGGTTCGTCATCCGGGCTTGGGTCCTCGCGACTCACAGAGTCGGTCGCTGGAGACGTTAGGTGAGATGGCGTTCCTAACCGCGCTCAGTGGCATGAATGCTCTCATTGTTTAACGCAGTTGTCTGTGAAGTGAGTGTACTTATTGATGCAGACCAATGGAAGCCGTAAGGAAGCTGTATTGCTGATGACGTCTTACTTTCACTTACAGCTCGGTTGTTTGTTTGTAGGGTGTAGGCATCTTGATGTTGAATGTTTGAATACAGACGTAAATAATTTTGGTAGTTATGTCCCTTACCGTCACCTTCTTTTTTCTTCTCTCTTCCTGTACAGCGTTTGTTTTAATTTTTCTTCGTTGTTGTGTGGCAGTTAAGCACAAGTGGGAATCATTGATGTATTTCTGTCTATGATGATGACAATGAAAGGCCCCCGTTGTCAATAACAGTAACTGACTAACATGATCGGTACCGAGGCATTTAATGTTCTATTCACTTTCATAAACACGAAGGAATGAGAGAAATGCGAATTTCGACTAATATCGATCTTTGAATGCGACAGGTTTTAATTTGAAACTACAAATTTAACAGCCATACGACGGGTTATTATAATCGTGTCCTACTACAGGGCGGCTGTGAAACAGTCATTGAAGAACACTATGGAAAAAAGGTTTTTGGTCGTGCCGCGGTTCGGAAACAACAAGCCAAAATGAGTATGCAGCAACAGCGGACGGTAATTTTCTAACTGAATGGACGAATGTAACAGAGGAAAAATTGCAAGCAGATTGAACAAAACATAGCGTTTTGGAAATAAACGAGCTGAAAAAAAGGAGCCGTGGAGGCTGTCCCCGATCACAAAACTTACGGTGTTCAAGGACAGCTGTAGTGCCTCGCCTAAGCTTTCAACAGTACCGTTGCCCTGAATAAAAGTGCCCGGAGCCCACAGTACGCATTCGCGATGGAACCAGACTTCTCCACTTAGGCCAACCCTTGCTGGCTCAGCAGAATCCTGTTTTGTTGAGGATTGAGATGAGGCAGGTGTGTTGCGTGATTTGATAATTAGTCGAAGGCTGCCCGTGTTTGCAACTGAGTTGCGACCTTGAGCAGCTGCCGAACGCGTCACAGTTGATGTGATAACACCAGAGCGCACAGATCGACCGGCTCGTTCTCCGGAGGATGCAGACTTAGAACAGCGTACAGGTGAAGTGCTCGTCTGGGATACTGGCGCAGCCTGGCAGACTGTTTCCGGGGGGAGTTGTAAGCGCTCAGCGTCTGTGATCCAATAAGGGCCGTAGAGACTGCCTAGATTAACAAATGTATTATCTCTGCCGCAAAATGCACAAAGCCAAGGCTGATCTGTGGTGATTTCCGATGGTTGTTGGCTCAAATGATTCTTCCGTTGAATGGCAGGTCTATAGGATAGGCCTGGTGAGTCACAACAAAAACAGAGGAATTCAAAGTGAATAATGGGAAAATCACGTAAAAAGCCCGGCGGACAAAAAAATATTTAAGCAAATTACAGAATACACATAGGAAAAAACTATGATGAACAATATATTCTAGTAACTCTTTCTCGATTCGTAGAAGTATGGATGTTTTATGCAGTGTTCAAGAACAAATAAGGCAGTTGACTTAATCACTAAGAAGACAGAATAGGCTCGCAGATAGCCGGCTTCTAGATAAGCGACAAACTCGGTGTTCTCGTGACAATTAACTGTTGGAACCGCGAGATCTGAAGAACTTCTGATAGATCAGTAGAAATGACGGAATTATAGTGCACAAACCCCACAGAAATTTTTCACCACTTATTCTGCACAGATCTTATTTGTGATGGTGCAGGATCAAACACCTACATCCATAATGCAAAATTCTCATGTTTGCCTTTCTTAGCTATTGAATTACCACACCCGTCAGCAGGTCCGTCGCCGCGTTTTTAACCCACTCTTCTTTATATTGCATTAACATGCATTTATTCGTGCGTCGAAGTGAGTCGAATACAATTTTTTGATCCACTTTTGTTCGTGAGCTGCCCTTGTTTGCAGGTTTTGTTGCATCCTTGCAACCATGAAGCTCTCTCTTTCGGCTAATTGTACTTTCCTCTACAAGTGCAACCAAACTGAGGTTTGATTTTAGCAACTGACGCATAACAATCCGATACTCAAGACTGCAGTCACCGTTGACACCTCGAACTACGGTGGTGGAGTCGTCCTCTCGCACATCTCTTAAGATGATTCCGAGAAGAGATCCGCGAAGAGAAACTAAAAACATAATGAAAAAAGCCCTGACAATCATCGACGTAGTGAAGAAGATTCACAAACTTTTACATGGTCAGCGTTTTCCGTGTTAATCCACCGCAAACCGACGTTGTCCATCTATGAATCAAAGAAGGGTACCGCATAATCCGCCAACCGGCTACCGTGATAGATGAGAAACTAATTAGGCTATGATTCCGCCATCTACTATTATACAGACGGCTTCGGTCGAGCTGATGGCTTGTTGCGTCTCACCAGCAACTATCATGTAGCCGTGTGAGACAATAACATCAATATTCTGAGGACAGTGGGCACCCTAACTTTCAAATGCTATTAGCAGAATTACGGTGACTGTTGTCGACATCTTAAGCGCAACCGCACTAAATCCAATCCCCAACGTAGCCAGCACTGTCGTTGGGGGAGAGGTCCATCTTCCTTAAAAACTGTCGGGTTTTCCAGGAAGTCTTGGGGAAATCTTGGAATTCTGATTTTTCGAACCACTGTTGCAAAACGTACTTTTAGCCGCCCGATTACCTGTTTGCCACCGATCGGTGCATTCGAATCTTACTGTACACGTTTCTACGGAACAGATCATGGTCACAATTTATATCTATACCTCGGGCCCACTATCTGCATTTCCTTTGGATTGGGAACCAGTACGTAGCACTCCCAGGGGTCACTTCTTCTCTCTTGCCTTGGTTGGGTTTGAGTCGTCATGAATCGCATGTGATGATAGTCACACTCCATGGCGTTATTCATTCATTCCTTTCCACCGGCCACGTGCGCATAACAGGTCATAATAAGAGGTTCGTATCTAAACTTGGGATTTTTCATGGTTATACAGCAACAGAGCGATACAATTGACCGTTCACGCATTGTCATCAATGATGAGCAGTGTTCACACAATTAACGACCCTGTTCCTCTAAAGGGGGTTGACGGAAAATGCTTATCGGTACTTTATCTATATTACTACATCATTTTAGATTTTAAAAAACATTTTAAAAATTAGTAGTCTGCCGTCAACGCAGATTTGCAATGCACATCGCTGTAAGTTACTTGTAATTAACAGTTACTATCAAACCATCAGTAGCTCAATGAAAACGGGACAAACAGACAAGGGAAAACGTAACTCAAGGAGGAACATCCAGTTGCATATGACTAAAAATACGACGTTTTCTTACAATATTTGTAATACACGGGGCTAAAATTGAGCGCTTAACAATATAGTCTACATTACGTTGGCTGCCCATTATACCAGTAAATTCAGGACAATTTGTGGATAGGTTTTAGAGCACATACAGCAGGGTTAAGCTGAAAGGTTATCACGGCCTCGGTAACGTTTAACAATCGTAAGTATCCTTCACATATATAACAACAGATCGGTGATTTTCATTGATGCTTAACTGCCACACAACCGTGGAGGGAAAAGCAGGCCCTGACCATGAAGGAAAGGTTTAGAAGAGGAGGGAGAGATCTAACCACTAAAAATACATACGTCTATACTAAACCATTCAACATCAAGGTTCTTACATCTCGCAAACAAGCAACCGGGCTGTAACTGAAAGTCAGGCGCCATGAGCAAGACAGCTTCCTTACGGTTTTCAATACCCCGCGTCATTAGGCGCACTAACTTAACAGACAACTAGTCTAAACAATGACAGCATTCACGCCATTGAACCGGACCAGCCGATGTGTTGTATGCAGCAGACATGCAGAGCCTGTCCATACTGCGAAACAGTCGAAGCAGTGTGGAATTGTTGGTGTTGTGAATGTACACGCTCGTGTCTGGGCTAAAATACTGTCGGGACGCCCAGACCTAAAAAAGGGAACGATTAGGGTTCTCAACCAAAGCCTTTAGCTCATAATGCTGTACCGCGAGGCAGTGGATGGCTGGCAGTGTGCCAAGACTAATACTTTTTCACGAAAAATTTGCTAGCCTTCTTCCAACCATCAACCTGAAGAAGCGGGGTACTGTGGTTTTTCAATCGTCCACCTACTGATCTGCCTGGTTTGAGTGACTGACGATGTGATCGTCAAACTATCCTGTTTATCCCAATAGGTCATCGAGATGTGCAAGCCGTCAGACCGCTTCAAGTTCTAGTTTTGCTGTGACTGACGCGGAAAGAGTCAGCCAGATTTATTTACACAGATCACTATCTTTTGCTAAGTATAATAATTTCAGTGCATTTGATTACTAAGCTCGGTTCAAGGCAAGACACTGTAAAATAACGAAAAGATGTGGGAGTGGGAGTGTTGGGTTTGGCTTCAAAGTAGAAACACCTCGACGTTGACTGGTTCAACTGGCATACAGGAACGCATGCATGAAGTCTGACCTTTTGAATACCTGAAATTCTGCTTTTACATGGCTGCATGCAGAGAGAGCAACACTATAGACCGTGGATTACAGTGGCGTAACAGAATTGTGAAAGCGGAGATGGGACGTGCAAAGAGGTGAAGAGGCACGATTAACTAGTACTACTGTTGTGATCCAAGAACGCGGATGACACAAGGGTTATTTATTCGACAGAGCAATACACGGGTTAAGCATGTAAACCAAACCTGACACAAAAACACTCATTTGCACGCAGTATTCAGCCTCAGACAGTCTCGGCTACCACAGATGTCAGTGCTCAGTTCCATTGAGTAGCAGGGACTGTTATGGGTGATGCTGCACTTTGATGATCTTTCTTGCAGTCTTCTTGTGGCTTGTAGGTTGTCAAAAAATATGCCTGCTACTGAAGAGCCGCGGTATCAGTAGTATATTACGATCGCTGAACTCCACTGCACTACTATGTCAGGTTACAAGATACGCTTTGAACTCACAAATAGTCTTTCACTATTGGGCTTAAGCCACTTTTCGTTCCGTCCAGGTAACTCTGACAGCAATCAGCGCACTTTGTTGACTAAGGATAGACGCAGTCAATGAGGAGTATGATGCCTGTCACGTGGCAAAGCTGTTATACGTCGGGATACATTCATCAGATTTCCTGTACTAATGTGAGATCACTTGAAAAAGGTAGCACAACAAAAGCTATCATGTTGGTTCCATCGAGGTCTGCTTCACTACAGTGTTTCTAGCTTTCAAGTTGGAGTTTGGAGAAAACGAAATCACTATGAATGGATACTGTCCTAAATGGTGGGGAAAAAGCCATAGTACAGAACGCTTGCGTTATCCGTTACCATTTTCCGCCAATCAGTGTTTTCTTCACTCGCAACTGTTTGCACTATAACCTGTATTACTCACGAAGTTTTCTCCATAAATGTATTATTGCAGTGATGCAAGAGGTCAGGTGCTGAATATGTGGCCACTTAATCATTTTTAACGGTATTCGTCAATAACAGTATTGTTTTATCACACAAGAAATAACAGGGCAATGTCTACAGCACTCAACGAATGTCAGTGTAGAGTTCCAGCCTGATGAAAGACTAACTGACCTTGGCCATCAAAACAAGTGTTGCTAGTTGGCGACTCCCGAGTAAAGCAAGCGACTTTACACAATATCTCAAGTTATGACACGTACTTCGAGATGCCGATTTAAAATGCAAAACGCGCTCGCAAGACTGCAGTGAATGAGTATATCCAACGTCAGATAATGAAGTTATGGAAGTAGCTGACTGGTCCGCGTACTCAGGAAGATGCACTAAGGGAAATGAAAGACTCGTACCTACAAGTGTAGGGTGGTCGTCGTAAAACTAGGTCACTTTTGACATCAACGGCATTCCACCAGAACCTAAGGTGAGCCTCTATTAAGTAACTGTGAGGGCAGTGTTATCGTACGGTTGGGGTAGGTGGCCGTTAAGAGCTGAGGCCATACACTGTTATTAAATATTTTACCAACGACAGTTGAATTCATCTGCATGCATCAGGTAGTACAAATCGGTATGTAACGACAAAGTTAGAAAAAGGAAATGTGATGAAGATCAAACGAGGACATTCACGCCATCTGTAGCGATGCAGAGACTCGGACGACTGAAAAACGCACAAAGGATGACAACCAATCGTTCCCGACACTGTGCACTCATTGCCTATGTCGCAGACAAATTGGAAAGACGATGACTAGGTACGAAGAAATGGAAACATCTACCGGCAGGTTAAACAAGGTAGATCGAATTTACCTCCTAGGCTGAGGACGTTGTGACTTACGGAGTCAGTGACTGGAGATGTAAGGGGATATGGCGGGTAATCGAATTCGGCGTATGTTACCAATCTGGCTGAGCTGTCCGCCAAATAAGTGTAATAAATTGTGAAGCGGGGTAATGATAGCCACAAGTATAAGTTGTTTTTGGTAAGTGCCGCTCTAAATCTCACATGCAGGTCAGTCATCGATACCTATTAACACTAGCAAACCATGGATGTCAACACTAAATGTATTATTGCGATTATTACTAAAAGTAATGAAAATCAGCTCATTGAAAACGTTGTACAGAAATCTGCGAATATCCATCTGTCCTCAGGGGTGTCGCCTGAATTTTTCGTCTGGCATACAACACACTGAACGTTTTAATAAAAAGTGCTCAGAATGAGACATCAATGTCTTACTCACTGCGCCCTCGGGCTAGGCAAGCCCCTCACTGCCAAGTGAGTCAGACTATTGAGTCATTGGCTCCGGGTGATGTCCCCCAAGAAAACCCGATATCCTGTTGTCTCGCAGGTCGGACTTTTGAATCAGAGGCTCGGGGTAGGGTCCCTCAAGTCAACCCCCTTCCGCGGTATAAACGACCGGGAAGTATCAGAAATTATCGCTCTCTTGA
>LUCH01005225.1:33090-46190 GCA_013368495.1 Paragonimus heterotremus | reverse complement strand
TTTTGATTTTGCCGGACGAGACTATTGTCGTGAACAATTGAGGTTTGCCATTTGTAATTATTAATACATTCCTTTAACAGTACCGTATAGATTGTTGGATCTCATTTTGTTCTCATCTTGGGGATCTGTTGTTTGGGCTACGCGTAACTCATCGATCAGAAGCAAATCTTCACACGTATCCTCACTGTGTCCCAGCAAGCTGCTACCTCCAAGTCGCCCATCGGCGCGAACCAAGAATGTTACGAGCTATTAGCGGAAAGCCGTAATCACACAGCTGCAAATCAGCTCAGAACACAGTGCACAAATACGTCCAGGAGTAGTCGATGCTCGCTGTTTGCTAGACATAATTTCATTATATATAACGCCGCAGAAAGCGAACTCACGTCGCTCAATCAGAAAAAGCGGATTATCAGTTGCAGTGGAGACGCAGGCTTCGTGAGGCCATTCCGTGTTACGCTGGACCAGATAGAAGACGTCGATGAGGTTCCTCTAACAGTATATTCCTTGCCTAGACTCAATGATTCCTGCCTAAGAGCGAAACCTGACTTCCCTTGGGTGATCAGAGAGACTCGATGAACGACATATCGCAACCCTCAGATTTCCCAGTATGACCGAACGTGTAGTTTAGTTGTGCACGGCGTATAGGAGCTAAAGGAGGTAGATGCACTGCACTCGCATAAGCATGACATTGACCTGTGGAAGTTTATTCGAGTTAAACTAAACCTAGACGTAGGCAAATGTGAAGCACGGTCTATCCAACGATTTCCGCGTCCAATACACATGAGCTCCATCTTAGCCCCCAGACCATTACGAATCGCTCTGTTCACAAGAGGTATATTGTCCACTGTGTTTCAGAAGCCGCACATGCTAAAATAAACAGCTTCCCGTCTGAGATCCGACTTCACGCAGATGAACGAAGTTCTGAGCGTGAAACACCTTTTACTGGTATACCTACCATGATGGCAAGTGTGGTAAAGATGACGAAAATGCCGGGGGCAATCAGTGGCCCATCACCTGCCGCACAGCCAGAAAGCCTGATGCAGCTGATCTCAAAAGGGTCGGCCTAACCCAGGTGGTACCCGTTACACATCTGAAGGCAGATACCATCCCGGATAAGGGTACGCAGGTACACGTATCTAGATGGCGATTTATGTTTACTAATGTAATTTCTTTAAAAAACAAAGCGAAGGAACCGCGGTGGCTTGTCGACTCAAAGAAGCCCAAGATCTTAGACGTGACGGAGAAGTGGTTAACGCCAGACATGCCCGACCAAGGGATAGGAACTCCTGGTTATGTTATCTTCCACAAGGATCGGCCAGCCAGTAGAGGTGGCAGCGTAGCAGTCTATGTTGGTGCTGAATTACACCCAGCCTTAAACAGGGACCCAACCCTGCTTTCACTTGAAGAGTCCCAGTGGGTAAATCTTAGGACACCTCAATTATCAAAATTCACTGTGGGCGTCATTTATCGTGCCCCGTTCGCACTCCTAGTACGGGAAGAAAAAATACACAATGCCATTAGACGGACCATCGCAGCTTCCGGACATCGCCTAATCGTTCCAGGGGACCTCAACCCCCTGCATGCAGGCCTCTCCGGCGAGCCGACGTCTGGTGCTGCGGCCACTGAATTCTACAACTTCGTGCAGGAGGTAGGGCTCACCGAGCATGTCAATCAACTCACAAGGTGAAGAAAAGGTCACAGACCATCCCGATTAGACATGGTGTTAACTACCGAGCCCCATATGGTGGATAGTCAGAGATGGGGCAAGCAACAATGTCATAATCAGTCTCGCCTAATATGCGACGTTATGATCACCCGCCCTGTTCTGTCGGCTCGAAATAACTTCAGACGAGCCAACTTTCAGAAGATTTGAGAACATTTATCCAAAGCTAACTGGCCACGACCTGAAGAACGTATCACGGTAGATGAAAATCTAGGGCGTATTGTATCACACCTAAACACCGCAATAACCACTTCAGTGCTACTATTTACAACACCCCCCACCTGTAAGTCGTCCTGGCTCGAACACTCGATCAAGCGTCTAATGATAGAGAAGGGGCTCTGTGAGATGCATCTCTCCCTAAAGGAGATGGTGCCTCACACCTTACATACAAATGCTTACGTAATCGATGCACAAAAGCCGTATGCGCCGACCATGGATGCTAGTCGTAGACCGCGGGTTTCTGAGCTGTTGTGTTCCGAAAAATTATTTCCCCGGACAAAATCGCTTTAATAGTTCGGCACCTAGTACAGAAATTGGAATCGTCAAAACCTGCGTCATGGGCTCAAATCTGCTTGTTTTGACTGACTACTAACTAAAAACCACCCTATCGTAGTTGTTTTTCGAAAATCTGTATGGCTGCTGTTGTTGTGGTAGATTGCCTATGACAATGTTAACACAGGAATGCCGGGGTTGTTTTCAATATATTTTTCATTTTTTTATTTGGTTATTATTCTGTTTCAAGTTTATTTTTTATTTGTAAGAAGTAGATTGTACTGCGACTTTCAAGGCGATGTTTGAGGATGGCGAATTTTGCGCTACTTACGTTCGTGAGACGAGCCGTAGGCCAAAAGCTACTTTGAAGTACGGTAAGGTACGGTGACATGGATTCCTGAAAACAGCGCAGATTTATTATCATGGTACGAAGTATAAAAGGCACCGGAGTGTATGCAGCAGTGCGTGACCTTTCTAGGAGGTTAACTGCTGTCAATTTTTACCGATCAGGTCTCGCGACACATGTTGTTGATCACGATTTCATGTGTTCCGACGAGATGCTTATCTGGTTGTGAGCTCTCTCGAGTTGGAGCACAACCACCTCCTCAGTCGTTTACCACATGAGTCACAACCTACAAATCCTTTACTCATCATCAGTAAATTGAACGAATGCAGGAATCTGTTCCGGTATAATACACCAACCGCTGACATTGAGCAGCACGTAACTGATGTTCACGAGTTCATCACAACCGCTGACGTTAGATATATCCGCTGCAATTCAATACCTGCGATGTCAGGTGAGTTTGCTATGCGAGGTTGGTCACGGAACGTTAGATGAACTTGATGAGGTTCTGTCGGTACTTAGTACGATGGGTGTTGTGCGCATCATGAGGGATAATTGCAACACATATACAAATGTCCGCTTCGCCCGGCGGATGCAGATTGAGCTGTTTTGATGTTTCCCGTATGTTGGGAATGTTGACGCCACCCACAGGATAAATAGGCACAAGTATGTCATCGTGTATTTTCTCATACTTTTGAAGCAGGAAGTTATATCAGTTCCTCGTAACAGACGCTGTGGGACACGGCCCGGCCCGCGATGTACAGGTACGTTCGTGATGAGAAGTATGATTCACCACGTAGACTGTTTGAAATTTCCGGGAAATGATGGGCGAACAGGTTGCGGTGGAAACATTGTCATGGATAAGATGACTGCGCAAATGAGGGCAGCCCATGTGGTGTTCGGCTGAAACATCCCGCTATGTTACTTTCATGTACGTAGTGCCGTACGTAAGCATATGAGTGGGCAAAATTCGTCCGTCGTATTTGTCAATGGATAAACCCTTCGCAGTCGTTATCTCTTCCACCGAATGGCTGCGGTAGACAGAGAGAAAGAATAAGTTGCACTCGTACACCGCTTACTGTAGGTTCAAACGCGACTTGTACATCTTCGGCCGAACGGATAGGGAGTTTCTGAGTAATTCGTTGTGTCATTGGCTGTACATCAAGTCGAAGTGTGCCATACATGCGCAAAGCGAAGTTGTCCAGTTTGGCAATCGAACTTATAATAGGCTGGAGAACGCAAACAAACAGTTGAAGAAGAGGATGCACTCAAGAGACACCCTAGCCTCCGCCATTCAGAAAATATGGATCCACGGCAGGTGGCTGCTGCGGGAGTATGAAATACAAACCACCTATGGATATGACCGTCGTGAGGTTGTGGATGTTGACTTGAACGTAAAGACCATCCTTCAGAGAATGGCCACACTCACAAGTCACCTTGTCCAAAAATATCTGAAGGCATGGACCCCACGACTCCCTTTTGAAACGATATCTCGGCGCAAGGTAAGTCGTTCTCTAGTAATCACTTTGAACATAGAAGCTTCGTGTGCAACAAGATGGCGACGCTTTCGTCGTGGATAGCGCACAGGGCACACGTGAATGTACTTGTTACCGTACAATGTGGCCTTCATGCATAAACATTCTGTCGGTGTTTCGAAAACATTTCTACCCTCACAGTATGGTCTATTTTTCGTTTTAAGTTCCATTTGCAAGGGTCACGTCCCCATTCATGAGCAGTGGCTGGCAGAGTACAACTTGCCAATTCAACGGTTGGTAGGCCCACAGCTTCGGTCACTTGTTGCAAACAATTTCGACCGTCACTATGAAGCCCTGCATCATCTACTTGAAAAACGGCATGACCGTAACAGCCGCACGGCGGTGACATGTTTTGGCTAGTAATATAGTGGAACTTGCCAAGGCTGGCTTACCTTTACGCGCCTTTACCCATGGGTTCAGCTATAAGCGGTATACAGTCGAGGTGGATGATGGAGCCTAAAACGGGATTGTCGTGTGGACTGCGGTGACCTCGTACAGATGCAGTATGCGTTCACACAAGTAGCTGCTCTGTCCAGTTTACTTAAGCCATGCTCAACGTTGACAAGTAGAAAACGGGAGAATTCAGAATAAACGTGTTTTTTGAGCGTTAAGGGTAAGTTTTAATGATCTCCTTCAATTCTTGCCAAAAATGAGGTAACATGCTGGCAGCTGTCAGCACAGTCTGCAGCCGGCAAATCATAGGCCAACAGTCATCGGAATCATAATCGCCCATCATACGAAGATTGAAGGGTTGTGGTCGAAATGGTAGAAGTTGGAATCAATGTTTTCGTCGGATGAATAACGAATATCAAAGTTGGTCACTCCCTTTCAGATGAATGAGCATTGACTGGCGTAAACATGACAAGCTACATTCAAACAGTCAATAAGCAATAAACAAAAAAATACGCACGTTGTTAATGATAGGCTGGGATGTGTTGCCCACGTTTACTGTAGGTGAAAACGTAAATCTTTTTCCACCGGAAATACTTGGAGGGAACCAAGGTGAACATATAATCCAGGTTGTTGATTCTGGCCAGAATCAATGGAGGTTGTCTTGGGATCACTCCAACTAAAACTTGTAGTTGGACGGAAAAGGAACGGCTGGGGAGTAAACCACGGAACTGCCCACCCAGCGCGGCGACGCTACCGTCCGACCATCCACCCACGACCGGCCGTGTGCCCAATGCCAACCTTAACTGATCCCTATACCCCATTGGACAAACTATCGTACTGTAGGTCCTACACATATACCCCTCTATGGATTCCAATAATTATCGGTCGAACGTTTCTTACATTATTATACACAACCATCCCTGCTCCGAAACAATGAACTTCTTCTTTCAACTCGCTCTTTTTTTACAGCCGCATTCAATTGTTTACGCTACTGTGTTGTTGATTGATATTTGTTGACGGTTGAATTCCGTGCACAGAGTTCATTTGGTTGTAAGTTGTATAGTTTGCTAACCGTTGCTTATTTATGTACGGAACCAGTTTTGTATGAGTAAACCTTCAGCATTTCGTCTTGTTTTGCCCTGATTCAAGAGGTTTACAACCACTCCGATAGACTGCGTATAGCCGTGATTCCTGACAGATTCTACACAGGTGGTAACTAACAAACTGACATAATGGCGAAGCGTTCATTAGGGATTACTGTGATATTTCGTGTACAGTGCAAAGGAAACGCAACGTGGTCGAGAATTACAAATTCAATTATATCTCCAGTACCACGTGGAGTTGAGCGCTTTTGCGAAACGGGCTTATGTATTCCGTTGTAAGCATCTTCAGAACGTAAAGTCCATCACGATAACTGACAGGATGCTTTTGTGGGAAAAAATGGCAACACATTTTTCTCAGCATAAATGCGATTATGGACCATTTTTAGGTACAGCTGATTTTTCTCATTGCAACACAACTATTTTACTCGATGAAATCTATATATTTGTCCCGTAATATGCATTTTACCATTTCATGAAAAATTTGAAAAATCACTTTTCGCGCCTAAATGGCCATTTCCAACCTGTTTCGGCCTTGAAGCACCATACTGGCGAACTACATAGTTGCCGTTATGTGTCGTAATCTTTTCAGCTGGGAGTGTTCTTCAATGTCATTCTCTCGGCAGGTCACCTCGTCTCTATTCCAGCGTACATCCTGACTTCATGGATAAGTTAATAACGGTGATACCAACGAGTGGTGAAGCATGGTGAATTGTCTTACGGTGAAGTGGGTTGTAGGCGGTCCCTACGCTTATAGTTTTATGAGAAGCTTAGTACACACGATTCAACAACATTTCGATTGCCGAAAGTACGATCACGCTTTCCAGCTTAACTACGTCCAAATTGAAATAAAAGCATGTTTCAACTTCGATGATTCCGGTTTACATTATATTTTAGTTTCAGTTCGCCAAAATAACGTACAGTGCGACTCCGCATTAATTTTCCATTAATCCCTATGCCACTGAACTACCGCACATTCCTCGCTTACGTCTTCGGAAGACTGAAACAGAGAAATCTTTAGGGAACAGATTTGTAAGATTTTAGGATTCGCAACACTTCGCAAAAGTTCAACAACTCTTATGGCTAGAAAACACTCACTAAAAGATAACGGAGATATTCACAGTCTACCGTTTACACGCAGCTATATGGTCCATTGAAAGTCGACCGCCCTTCAACACGTCCAAGTCAAAGACTGCACGTTCGTCTTCACAGCACTGGAACATATTTGTCATCGGTGGTGTTACCCTAACCACGGTCAACCAGGAGCGCGACCTAGGTACCGTCGTCACTTCAGACCTCTCCCCTTGTACTGACAGTATGCTTTTGGTAAAGAAGGCTTGCAAGAAGTTAGCCATACTTAGTAGGATCCTTGGGAATTTCCCAATCGACAGATTCTTACGTATCTACAGCACACCGATAAGGCCACCGCTGGAAGTCAACATTCAGGCACGTGCGCCGTACTGGGAGAAAGACGTCATTGTTCTAGAGGCAATCCAGAGACAGGCCACTAAGCGGATTGATGGTCAAGTTTTCTTGCCGTATGAAGACCGTCTCTCGAGATTGGAACAATTCCCCCTAGCCTACAAGCTCCTAAGTGGTGATCTCATGTCAACATACAAAATCTCGTGCTCCAGGAGTCACCCCAACAAAAATCTTTTTACACGCGCCGATACAGTCAGTCTCAGGGGCCATAAGTACAAGATCTCTATACCACGTAGTAGCCTTTTATGCAGACGACATAGTTTTACTGTCCGAGTCTGATCGACATGCTGCTCACTTCCTGCGACGATTGTCACCGCAACGTCAGTCGATGCATTTAAAAGGCAACCAGATGAATGGATCATCCCAAGATGGCTGTTGACAGTCGGACATGTATAGCCCCATGTACTGACATTGTTGTCATTTCCTTCTTCTCTCGTCTTTTTCAACTTTCCCCTACTTTCCTCGTATGGGTTTCCTTTTTCACTGTCATACAACAAGATAGTGCAACCTCCCTAGGTGCCTGACTGCTGCTAGCTGCTTCAGCACACAACACACCCCAAATACTCTCACCGTTTCAGCAGTTTACTTGATCGGTGCGGATGGACAACAATCAAAACGAGATATTCAGCGATTTGAGCTATTTGTTCACGGGGTCGATGTTGGAGTCCCAAGTTACCGGATCCAGTCAGTATGTCCGTTCCGATGTCAGCGGTTTTCCGTTGACCTAAAAGACAATCACTGAAAACAGGGTGTAGCAACCCACTAGGAGTTTACAGGAAATGCCGAGAACAGAGTAAAATACTAATCTAGCAAAGCAGAAAAAAATACGAATCCAGCAACTTCTTGAGTACGTGAAAATCTAATAACACTTTGAAGCTGTTCCAAGAAGAGCAACTAACAACCTCCAGTGGAAGGTCGTGTGGTGGTCAAGATGAGTTACTGAACAGGTTAGGTAAATGCGAGTGTAACTCTCTGAGCTAGCGGTGATAACGAAACGGACGAATGAGACAAAAATAGTTACAAAGTTCCAACAAATTATGTAATCAAAGAGGTTTGACTCACAGAAAAATGTTCACAAGAGTTCGAGGTGACCACCACAATATTCCAAATTACAAGTATCCGGAAGTGGGTGACATCACAGAGTTGCAATGGACTGCTGAAGTGCGATCCGGGATGCGACGATGTTCGTAGTACAACGGAGCTAAAAAAAACTGGATGATAGATCCGTGTAGTATCGTCAAACGACTACACAACGAAGAGAAGAGCAGGCCGACGTGCACAAAATTGCTATTGTATTGCAAGATCATTTGTATCAATTTGAACAACATGTAAAGATGATACGAAGGGTTGTTGTACTAGAATGAAACATCGTTTGCAACCAAAAATAAGGAAATCTCTACAGTCGTTCCATTGGTTGTAACCGTGTAAGGGAAGAACTACTGCTTAAGGAAGGTCCGGGTCGAAGCTTATGGCTCTTATAGTTGTCACCCCTTGGGGTGTTATTAACTACTGTGTTGAGGAATTGGTGCACGAGTCCTGTGTGGAAGAAAAAGTGTGTAGGGTTTAGGTCGCCTCGGAGTCTTCGAAGTTCAAGGGGATAAAGGTCATGATCAAGAAAACAAGATCACGATTGGCAGTTAGGTTTAACTTTTTCACTAACCGGGTAGTCAACTCGTGGAACAAATTACCTGCAAAGGTCGTGGAGGCCTCCAGCGTAGACGTATTCAAAACAGAGCTGGACAAATGTTGGAACAACCTTTTTCCCACTTTGTACTAATCGAAAAATGATTTGCTCTTGCTGTTCAGGGCAACCTGGAGTTGTTAAGTTTCTTTTATCTCTACCCTTAGGCCACTACCGAAAGCATTCGCAGCGACAGATAACGCAGTCTGGTCAACTCCGGATCACACCAGTCAAGTATCAGGACGTCAACAGGCTCAGGCCTCCATCAAGTCCTGGATTTGAAATTGAAATTGAAACTGAAATTTCAAGACGAGACTCGTAAAATGAATCCCAGAAGCCAATGACCATTTTGGTGGCTACTCGCTGGACACGTTCGATGGCGAGTATGACCTTCTTCAATCCGGTGTACACGACTTGATTTGCGTACTCAAGCAGTGGTCTAATATTGAACCCGTATAGCGATTGAAAAGCATGCTTATCTGTTCGAGGAAAAGCTCTTTTCATCATCCCAAGAGTTTCAAATCCCCTTCTGGCAGCCGTCTGGTGGCGATAAGAGAAGGACAAACTAGTCGATACGGTCAGTGAGGAGGCTAACACAGTCAGCGACTCCTGCCTTCTATCAATGAACAATGAACAATGAAATCCCTAGGTCGTTTTTAAGGTTCACATCGTGATATCTGTTATACTTTGTGCACTATCTGCTGTGGAACCACGAACTCCGTACCACTGAATCTTACCGGAATATCTCGAGGCGGGGATACTACACAAGTTTTGCACTTCCAGCTCAGCAAGAAACCAGTGAAGCCAGTGGAGCTTGTAGTGGAACCAAAAAATGAATCTACAAGGTAACAAAATAGCCTACAACAAGTGTCTACAATAAATTCCACCACACTACGTTCGCTATAAGATAGAATAACGTTCCTCCTGAGTAGGAGAGTAATTCTAGCAGATCCAGTTTATCCCACGCATTAAAAGACCGCTGTTGCAACAGTCAACTCCCGGTAGCAATGACCACGTGCAAGCAGAAATCGAGGCGCGCGAGGACGAAGTGTATATTCATTCAAACAACAGACGAGTGGTTAATATGTACAATGAACAAAACAGGTATTAAGAATAGTATGTAACAAGAGAACAGAAAGGTAAGAGACCCTACAAGCTAATAACCTCCCGGTCTTTTCGAATTTATGCGGTACATGCTTCGTTACGTCCCAGTTGGGGTCTAGTGTGACCCTTACCTTGTGTTTTATGTAACTGTTGTGCGAAATGGCTAGAAGGCGACTTACGTCTCTAAACGAATTGCCCCAGACAGTAAGTTAGGTCACTGTCATCTACGTCTATTCAGAAAAAGACATGCCTATCAACTCCAACAGTGTACCATGCAGCGATCGTTGTGTTTCTGGAATTCTTCGCATTCGGTCTCTTAACAACTCCAATGATCTCGGTAGGTGTACTTATTTATTTTTCTTACCTCTCCAGGTTTTAGACGAAACTTTCCCTAAACACACCTTTTTGATGAATGGCATCATTCAGGGTGTGAAAGGTTTCTTATCTTTCCTTAGTGCGCCATTGTTGGGCGCACTTTCAGACGCTATTGGAAGAAAGCCTTTCCTTCTTCTGACAGTCACTTTCACTTGCTCACCCATACCCCTGATGAAAATTAGTCACTGGTGGTACTTTACAATGATTAGCATATCTGGGATTTTCGCGGTGACTTTTTCAGTTGTATTGGCATACGTTGCTGACATAACTACAGAAGACGAACGGAGTTGGGGTTATGGCCTCGTAAGTCATGGTGTCGTGTTTTTGGATAGCGTGTTGTCCATTCATTTACGTGCTTAACAGGCTAAGTGTTTTGTTATATAGGTTTCAGTGAATTATTGGATTGGCAACGGAAGTAGGAAGCGTCGGCATCCGGGAGCTCCTTATCACGATGTATAAAATCACGGAACCAAGCGCCATAATACTGGAACGTGAGAAACAGGTGCAATATCTCATCTAAGACAGAAAATAATGGTCAAGGCGAGCCTTGAGACCGAAAACAGAGTTAATAGATATTACGTGTTCAGCAACAGCACCCCATATCGTGTCGACGTGCAATGAAAAAAAATCCATGCATACATTCCAGTTGATTATGTTGTGTCTCAGGTTTAAGGAGTTGACCCCTCAGACCGCTTGCTCTGGCCATACTAAGCACCAATTTCCATGGATAATCAGGTATCTCGATAATCGAGAAGGTGAGAATCAAATCATCTCCGATTCTATGGAAATCCAGCAAATGAATATTTAGTCTAGTCTAGTTCTTAACACACGAGGGTCTCGCCGACACGCCGTTCAGCATTTTTGAGGTGCAGATTATCAGTTCATTGATAGAAGGCAGGAGTCGCCGACTATATGAGCCTCTTCACTGAGCGTCTCAACATCGGAATAAGTAGGACGTTAACTACCCTCCTTCTTCCAGCGCGCTATCAGATGCACATTTAGGAGCCGCTTAAAGACCATATCGTCGAACGCTAGCACCACATACACTGGTAGCGCATTCCAGCTATTGTCGGCCCGCCGACACAGCCGAAATACAGAGTGAAGTCGTTCCGATCGCTGCTTGAGAATCGTGAGTATATGACTCCTAGTATTTGTGCTGATTTCAGAGAAGAAAGTCTACTCAGAGCTCCTCGTCAAGGCACCTCGCAAAATGCGGCATATCACAATAAGGTCACCACGGAAACGCCTGCAACTCTGGGGATACATGTTCAGATACTTGAACCGCCGGTTATAGGAGAGGCCTCTCATCCCAACAACCATACTTGTGACTACTCTTTGTACTCTGAAGAAAGGGAGGCTGAATTTCAGATCCACTTTCGAGGAGCAGCCACATAAACTTGTTACAAATTAACTTAAAACAAGGGGATCATACTGCCTAAAAGGTCGCTCGAGTAGCGCCAAGGCATTGCTATCCTTTCTCACATTCGCAGTCATGTTAAGGGCGTTCGATACAAAATGCGAAACGGAAGTCCCAAGTCTTGATGTGGCTTCATATACACCCACTTCGAGCATCACTGCTCAGAACCAGACATTATTGTCTTATTCATTGCGCCATCAAGCTAGACAAGTCCCTCACTGCCAAGTGGGTTAGACTCTTAAGTCATTGACTCCGGGTAGGATCCCCCAAGGAAATCCTATAACCTGTTGTCTAGTACATCAGACTTTTGAGTCAGAAACTGTGTTTAAGGTCCGTTAAGTCAACTTCCTTCCGTAACACAGGTGATCGGGGAGTATCGGAAATAATAATGCTCCCAACAGTCTTACTCCAAAGGAACCGACAAAAGAAAGAAGCCATCCAAACATTAGATAGTATTCCACAAGTGTTGAACGTGCATGACCTCATACTCGGAGTTGAATTTGAGCTTGTTCGTCTGAGACCAATCGAGCAAAACATTTGGATCACTTTGCAGTGTAGAATTGACATTGGGTGTATCCAATGACCACAATATTTTAGCGTCATTCGCAAACATCAGCAACGGGGATGAAATCGAGAAATATAATTGATAAGGTTGAACAGGGATAGAAACTTGCGCCACATTACTGAAACTGTCTTGTAAACTGGAGTACTCACACTTGACGCGTTCGCGATAGTGTCGATTGATAAGATGACTTTAGCCACTTGGAGAAGTTACCTTGCCCTCCATGGTGATGAAGCTTCCCAGTCAAAGCCGAGTGGTTCACTCGATCAAATGTCTTAGCAAAGTCAAGGTAAACACTACCAACGTCGATACCCCTGATCCGCTAATTTCGTCCACTAGTCTACGGCCATCAGCAAATTCTTAGCGCAAGAATAACGCTTTCTAAAACCATGCTGCACACCAGTAAAGCAGTTGCAATAAGGTAAGTGCCCGTGGAGCGAGCCATACACAAGTACCTCCAATACTTTTGACAAGCAGGACAGCATAGCGATTGGACCACAATCACCAGAATGATTGCGTTTACCACCCTTGAAGTTGGAAGTATTAGCATAAATATAACTGTCGGGTAGCAACTGACTTGAGATGGACAGGATAAGCAAGCTTCTCGGTGGTTTAACACAATGCTTCAAGTAGAATGCAGTCAAAACCAACAGAGCTATCCTGACAGTTTAAAGCTTTTCAATAATCGAAAACATATGTTCGCCTATATGTCTTTATTCTCATTACCGTAATGGGCATATTTGAAACGATGAGATTAACCAAGGAGCCCAGAGTGGTTAAGGCGCTCAACGAGTACCTGAAGTTCACCACTCGTCTGGCAGAGGCGAAGGAATCGGTCAAATTCATCACTGACTGCATTGAACGCAACGAATACCCGAAGCCATTTTGGCAGG